>QKMV01002310.1:0-13603 GCA_003287335.1 Lednia tumana
ATTGCAAGGGGATTGAAGCTGTCGCACTAACTTCAAACCCTCCAGCCTCTCTCCCGAACAGAAATGGACCTTGGTATTTCTGTCTTTCAGAAGCAGTTATAAACGTTTCACTCCATCCTGGTTTCTTTCTCTTTTCCTGTACGCTATTTCAACCCTGATATGACGGTTGGTGGTTGAACTATCTTAGCCCTATCTGCTTTTTTCTGTAACTTTAGAGAAACCGCGCGATTGACGAGATGAAATTATTCGGTGACATTATTTTAATTGATGGTTTCAGCCAATTAAACTCCCGTCTCACGATCTACCATCCACCATCGCCATAGCATGGATTTACGTCTATCTAAGAAGGTACATGAGCACTGATTAAGGCTCTTTGAGCTCATTGCTCATTTCAGCCGATACATTTTTTAGGCTCCTGTCTATCTCTGAATCTGAGCAATAGTTTCCAAACAAAAACTGATAAACAAACTGGGCTTGAATTCTAATAAATTCACTCAAACTTTCCCAACGTTTTGTATACACTATGCTGCTTGCTTCCTCAGGGACGAAGCTTTTTATCCTAGAAGAAGTACACAGCATATTTTAAGGATCGTTGGGAAATATTTAGCGGATTTCTTGGCATTGTACCTCAGTTTGTGAATCAGTTGTTTTGAGTAGGATGGTTGATGCTGGGATGGTTTCTCTACGGCGTTATCCATTTTATTTGATCCCAATTTCCCTTTCTTCTTGCCATCGATTATAGTGTCTAGCCTCTATAGCGCGTGCCAAGAGTGTGACAGCAACCACCGTTACCCACCGTTAGCATATAAGGTGATATTTGCGTGAACCTTAACGAAAAGCTCGACAGAGCTCATATGCCCCGGAAGTAAGATTATAATGTCACTGGCACCGGAAACTCCAGCCTCCGGAAAATAACTGGAACGTTTGAGTCTAGCGTTGTTGCCGTTCTTGCCGCTAGGTTCTTGAATCCTTTGATGACAATGACACCGCAGTGGCCAGTCAACTTAACTATTCGCACGTCAATCTGCAGTGTTGACTGGACAAGAATTCAATGTTGCAGCTTCGACGAGGAAGTTGAAAAAGTAACGAGAACGAGCTGGTACCATCTAGTCACCGCTACGCTAGTCTCTTTCATGATAAATAGCTACCCATAACCTGAGATTGGTCACATCAGATTTTGATATCAAATGATTTTAGATTTGTTGAATGTTAACTCTTTTATAAATTACGCGTGTGTAGAAAGTATTCTTTGTAACGGTTTGGTATGATGGCTTCACCGATTCTCGTGATATCGCCTAAGTGAAGCAACTTTGCGCTGGGTCAGAGGTGAGATGGGTGACCACCAATGCCAATACATGCCAATACCCAGTTCTGTGTGGAAAACATTTGGAGGGTTTGAAGCTAGTATAGCAGCTTCACATTCCCCTTGATATCAACCTCTCGACAGCATAGATTAGAGGAAGGATCATACTGCTCGATAAGCTGCATTGAGCGCCACTTGGGAATTTGGAGTGACATTCAGATAAGCTACATTTTTTACACCTAGGGAGCTTGCAGTGATCACGTAATCGAAAAGAATACACTTGATTTTCAACTTCGCAGCATAATTGGCAGGTGGGTTCAACCCGAATTCAGCTACAGCTTAAGCGTTTGTTTCCAACGGCCCACAAACCCCTGGATGATAAAACTTCAACAATTTGAAAAAAAACCTCTAATTTTAAGATTAGAATCCCTCTGCGCACATCTTTTACATCTTTAATGACGTCTTAGGGGAAAATTTTTGCTCGTACATAAAAATTGAGCCTCTTATAATTATAAACTGTTAATTATTGACATCTCTCGCACAGATAAGGCATTGTTCTAATAATACCACACAAGAAAATCAATTCCCATGCTCCAAACAATAAACATCCGTGGCACAGCCTTAGAGTAGGTACCCTTCAATTACCGAGCCCACCTCTGGCGGCTGTGCAGTCAGTAGTTCGATCCCAGATCTTGGAAGTTTGAAACCCGGTCCGGCCCGGTCCGGCCCGTACCGTACCGTTCCGTCCATCTGACGAGAATCTTGATCCGAGCTGGTGAGATGCTCCTTTGGCCGGAGGCTGCGCGATCGACTCCCACGACCACGGCGGGCGCTAGCCAGTGCTGGGCCCAGTGTTGGCCAGCATTGCAGACTAGGTTTCATATCTAGCCAGCGTTCGGCATACCTACGTCCTACGGCATTCAACAACCAAAACATCGGCATCGGCATCGGCATCGGCATCGGCATCGGCATCGGCATCGGCATCGGCATCGGCATAGGCACCGGCACCGGCTTGCAGGCGAGATTGAAATGTTGCTGGATTATGATATTTATTAACACATTAGAAAAGGAAGAAACGCGATGAGAGTTTAGAATTTTATAATAACGTATATCAGGTATCTACCTTAACCATATTCATCAGTCATCACGTTCAAGACACTTTGCGCCATCAAGAAATTAAATGTTTTGGTTGAAAAAAAAATGATAAACAAACTGAGTTTGAATGCTAATAAATTCGCTGAAACTTTTCCAACGTTTCGCCAGCTAAGCTGTTTATTTCTTCGGGAGTAAAAAGCCTTTTCAAGTGCCAGAAGCTTTTTACCCCAAAAAAATAAACATTATAGGTAACGTAACGATTTAGCGAATTTCTTAGCATTCATATCCAATTTTTTTACGAGTTATTTTGAAAACGAGTAGTACTAAGATTAGGAGACAGAAATGAGTTTGAAATTTTTTATAAATATGTTCGTTCTTTTTTGCATGTCTTCCGTGTCAACTTGTGTTACAATTATGAGCTCAAATATGTTTCTAGACGCACTTCAAAAAGAAATGACACAGCTCTTTTCGATCGGGTCAGAGAACATAGGTCGGTAATGACTTTTGTAATTTCTTCTTGATCCCAAAGCAAATTGACCGTGTCACATTTCGAACAAGATCCACCAGTGTTTGTGGCGTGTTATGAATGTTGAACGAGTCGTGTTGGAAGTTGCAAGCTGAATCGCAGACGAGCCGAGCACGAGCCAGTTGCTCGATGTGTCGATGCAAGCTGCTCTACCCTCACCGTTCTGTCGCACTCGCTTGTCGTAACAATGGGTGATTCCAGTCCACCGTTCCACGAGCAGCCTGCGAGCTCACACGCACACACCCTTCATTTCGGTCGATTACAATTTCGTGGCGACCATAAATTTGCCGCCCCTATTTCACCTCTTTCTTTCAGGTTTTTGTATGACTCGGTTCAAAGGTGAGCCAATAATTTGTGGTCTTGGTCTTCGAACGGACTGAACTGTCTCGTTCACCTAGCGCAGCTAGTGCTCTTTGTTTGCAAATCAACTCAGGCTCTCATTTACCAGCTCCCAGGCCCAGACCCAAGCCCAGACCCAAGCCCAGGCCCAGACCCAAGCCCAGACCCAAGCCCAGACCCAAGCCCAGGCCCAAGCCCAGGCCCAAGCCCAAGCCCAGGCCCAGAGTTCGTAGGGATCGCCTGGAAATACGATATCATTGTATTTTGGTACCCTCATTAATTAACATCAACGTTATACAACTGTATGGCACACTTGGGTGATTCGTTCGAAAGATGTGTTTCGCTTTGAAATGTTTAGCTTTGTACAATCTGAAAACTAGAACTGTGCTTTCGTCTAGGAAACAAAAAACGTTGTTTAAACAAAAAATCCGATCTGGGTTTGAAAAGACAAGTAAATAGTGATTTAGAAAAGTAAGCAACTTGCTGGTTTATACACCTATTTGCTCTGACATGGAATCGTTTTCTGGATGTTTGACGCCAACGGTCGGTGGTCGATGGTCGATGGTCGATGGTTGAAACATAATCAGAGACATTCGAACGAAGATGGCTGATATTAGCGATTAGCCACAGCGCCCGGCCAATGGGTGGATGTATATTTCGGCTTCACCACGAAATTTTGGCTTCACCACGAAATTGGTTTTTCACGTTGTATTTCAGCTCTATTATTCTGCGCTTCGCCGTATGGGTTTCAAATTTGAGAATTTCCCTCAATGGTTCCACTCGATGGGCTTTTCCTACATACTTGGGCTTCTGATGTGGGCATATTTGTGGAAATGTCATTTTATCTCAGATCAAAGTATCATCATCAAAGTCAAAGTCAAAAGCCAAGTAATAATCAAAGTCTAAAGCTAATAGTAATGAGCAGCGTCGATTGATTTGTATAGTGGTATTCAACTATGCACTGCATTAACAACTAGCCCTGTGAAACTAGTCTATTGGCGTCGATGAGTAATAGGGTGATGATGAGGGTGATGACCTAACACTGAAGAGAGGAAATCTGGTGATGGCACTTAGCCACTTCTGTCAAAAAGTACCACGGGAACCACAGCTTTACGTCCCTTCCGAAGGACGGTACAACTCGAATAGCAAGATTCCTCCACTAATCCGTGATGTTGAGAGGTTGATGACAAGGGGAGTGAAGCTGCTATAGGTACTAAGTATCTAAAATAGCAACCCGTTCGGTCTGTACCACATCTCTAATCTGCCTAAATACCGTAGCATAAAAAATTCTAGGTTTAATAGACAATGGCATACCGTATCCACGTAACTTTAGTTTCGTTGTTGCAATTCAGAGTTCAGAGTGTTCAGAATACTATGTGATATGAACACGATCTGCATAGATTTAAGTTTGCTCTCGGTTAAACGTTACAACTGCCTAAGCTGCATGAAAAGTTTTTTTTTTTTTGTAGACGGTCGAATTAAATTTTCACTAGATTTGGAAAATATCCTGGCCCGCTAAATGACTAAATTTGACGGGAACATGGCTTGTGTTAACTTGAGCTTATCCTCATTTTGTTAACTCAGCTTGGTGTATGGAGAGAAAAAAATAACAAAGTTTGTAACGAAAGTAAAAGCGTGCACCTGACATTCTTGAGTAATACAGGTTCAAACAAATTTGAATATTTGAGCATATTTGAACATATTTCACGTTGCGCTCTCGGGTTCTTTGGTTTGATCGTTTCAACGTGTTGGAACTGGATGGATGGATGGCTGTATGCTGTCGTCTCCGAAGACATGAACAGCGATCTTGCGGAACGCACTCGCACTACACGGCAACGGCAAGGAATAGGTCGGATTAACCACAGCTCAACCAAATCTCAACCACCGCTCAACCACAGCTACATCACCAAGTACAATCTAGGAAACATAAAATGGTCACTAGGAGAGAGATAAACAAATCTTGTTGCAATTGATTGTTGATTATGCGGTGTTTAACGCCGCAATGTATTGACAGCTGGCCCTGTGGCACTGGTGTATTGCCGTCGGTGAATGATAGGGTGATGATGAACCTAGAAGGGAAGAGGGGAAACCCTGTACCGGCACGTAGCTTACTTCTGTCGAAAAGCACGAAGGGGACCACCGCTTAACGTCCCTTCCGAAGGACAGTACAACTCGAACAGCATTGGATTCCTCCACTAATCCGTACTGTCGAGAGGTTCATGGTAAGGGGAGTGAAGCTTCTGCACTAGCTTCACACCCTCTAACCTCTCTCCCGAACAGAAATGGACCTTGGTATGAATGGTCACCCATCCAGCCCTTGGTCCATCACGATGTTGCTTAAATTCGGTGATCTCACGAGAACCGGTGTATCCAACACCGGAGCTTTTTTCAATAATTTTCAATGGAGAAAACGTGATTTGCTGTCTATTTTATCGGCTAATGTATGATTCCTGGAGTGTACGTTGATTTGTAAACAATGAGTAAGAGTGTGAATTTGAAAACGGGACGAAATGACGATGAAAACTACAGCTGAGCCGAGCTAGGTACAATGTGGAGTGCGAACTGTGAAGTGTGAAGTGTGAAGTTTGGAGTGTGGAGTGTGAAATGGGCCTGCAGATCGCGGCAGCATACCTATAGGCGGCCCGGCATGAAAGCGTGACGACTGACGACTGCAGACATTTCACACATTCGCTAGCTATGGTATATCCAACCTCAGCTTGAATACGAGCTATGTTTTGTTTATTTTCCAAAAACCCTTGATTTACCAACCCCTTCTTCGCTTATACTGACCGGGTTGACGTCAAGAATCGCCTACACTGACTGGGTTGAAGGCAAGCATCGCAAACTTGTTCCCGAAAGGTTTCTTGACAAGTTTAGGTTGGCGATGACATATCTCCTATTCATGTGTACAAGAAGTACCTTTTTGCTGGGTAAGATTATGATCATTTCTGTAGTCATTGACAGTTTTAATCTCAGCCATCCCTTTCTCAAGGGCTGAACAAAGTTTGAAGACCTGCTTCTTAGCCTCAGTTGTACTCTAGCGAAGGTTGGATATACTATAGCTCGATGAGCGCAAAGGGCAATCAGTGCCAGCAAACTGACGCAACAGCTGACAGAAACGGAATCTCTTCGCATTGACTTTTTGCAGCTAGATTTCTATCGAACATACCCACTCTAGCACTCAAATCGATGGAAATGTGGTGAAGAATTTTGAATGATATTTCGGAAGATATATTACACTCACAGTTACGAGATAACCCGAGTTAAAAACGACGCCAGTGGTTAGTCGGCATTCGGTATTTGACAGCAACCCCAGCAACCACGGTAAATGTTTACTTGGTTTTATGATTTCTACCCCAGAACAAATTTGACCTTCAGTCCCGGCATGCTAGAATACGATTTTTAGGATACCGTTACCATGTTTATTATGTCGTTTTTTTAAAATAGATCCATTACAAAAACGAGGGCGGGTGCCGAGCACGTGCGATGGATGGTTTTGTGAAGTATTTTGCGGATCTCTGTCAGAAAAATTGACTCTGACATCCTCGGACCTAATATAATTTTCAAGTATGCAGTGGAATTCAACAAACTTTCGATTTTTCGTCACCATTTCCGTTACAACTCTTCGTAACTTATAGAATTGTCCATACCCATCGCTTGTGTATTTACTGTGGTAAAACTTTTTTAACCAGGGGAAAAGAGCCAAAACAGTGAAATAATGAATATAATCTAATGTAATCTAATTTGAATACGTTTACGTTTACATCAAAAACCCAGCATCCCGAGTTGTAAGCAATTATTTCAGCCAATGACTATATGATGGTGAAATTTGTTTACTCTGTCGCCCCATCTCGGCTCACCTTTACAAATGACCAAATCTGTTCTGGGTTTCGTCGAAGTTCTATAGTATATTTTCGAAAGTAAGCAGCACTCAGCGTCAAACTGATTTCATGGAAGGCGCATGAAGAGCAACTTCACCTGAGTTCTCAATCAATTTCAGTAATGTTCGCATGGAATTTTCACCTTGACTAGTTCACTAATTTCTCTGGGTGAATTTTTGCCAGTGATCAGCTGATTCAAGTAGGAAGACCGTAACAATCAAAGGCTTTTGATACGAGTACAATAATGTGTCAACCAGTGAATCGCAGAGAAACAAAGATATTTTACGCATTTCGCATGGCGTACTTCTCTGAATTCTTCGCCAACTGAAAGAAGAGTTTAAATATTCCACACTGGACCGGTCCAGTCAATGTCTTGTCTTATCTTGACTTGGCGTGCGTTCCGTTGCGTTGTTTTACCGCTGTTTCCCGAGTGCAAATACCATGTAAATATCACGTAAATACTCAATTCTAAATAGCCAGCTGTAATGATTGTGTGGCGTGAGTTGAACATAGCGTCAATTGCTTCGCGTCAACCGTGTTTGTTCTCCACAATCAAACAGAGAATTGTTGTCCGGCCGCAGCCAGCGCAGCTGGGCGCAGCTGGGCGCAGCGTGGCGCAGCGAGTCTAGAAGTGTGTGCGTTAGGCCACGAGCACATTCGTTCGCACGTAGGCGCACGTCACAACGCACCGCGTCGCACACACTTTGCCCAATTATCACACCTGGCTAGTTCGTAAAAAACAGCAAATAATTACTAAGGTGTTTTAATATGTGCTTAGCAGTTTCCACTTGAGCCTTGTTGCGCTGCGCATGGTTTTGCCTAAAGATATGCTTTAGAGTTTTGCCGTATTTGTGAGAGCCGCGTATCTTCGAGCTTATAGGCCCAAGGCGACAACTGGACCTGGGCTTAGAGCGGCAAATTTGTAGGAACAACAATTTGTAATCGTGGCTTTTCTGTCAGAAGTGCACTGTCTGTATCGCCGGCGTATGGAGGTAAAACTCCATTTTCAAGAAAAATTATATATTTACGTAAAAAAATCATCTAATCGTCTGCCAAAGTTGAGTTACTTGAAAAAACCAAATTAAGCAGTTGTTAACAATTCAAATATGGTACCTTTAACTCTAAATGGACCATATTGGTAGCCAAATATGCAAATAGGGATATATTTCTGACCTACTCGCGTGCACTGCAAGCAAGCAATTTGGGAAGAACTGACTAACTCTACGAAGCATACCGAAACATCTCACAAAACAATTAATCTGACATAATACGAGAATATTTTAATTGAATTGTGCATTTATTGCACATGATTAAGTTAAAGTTCAGCGTGCTCTTCACCATAGCGATACTAATTAGATACTCACTTCTTAATTACACCGTATGGCATTAAATAACAAAGTATACAAACCAAAACATGCTTCTCAGCTTCAGGCACGCCACCGGAGACCCTCAAGCAATTACAGTGCTCACAAAAACTAACTTACAGACTGGACGTGAAAGTGAATGCTGAGAAATCGACTAAAGCTTGCCCGTGTTTACTTCTTTTTGGGACGAAGTAAAGACAAGAACACACTTGGAAAATATTCTCCAGATAATTTTACCGATTGCAAGGATTTCTGCAGAGAAATTTAATAATATAATAAATAAAAATGACTACGTCCAACTTTCCAATGTTCTGCAGCATTCTATTCTCCAGCATCCAGAATTCCACCAACACATTAGGTAAGCTTTTGTGGATTTCTTGGCATCCAAACCCAGTTTTTACATCAGTTTTATGACGTATGACAAGAATAAAATAAGATGTGCTGTGCTAAGTATTTATTAAACCGATCAGGATTGAAATTCACGGTTAATCACATAGTCGATGGCTAATCAACAGTATTATAGGGTGACTTAATCTAATGCAGGTAAGTGTTAATAAGTGAAGATATAAGGTGAATACAAAGCCTGGTATAAAGGCATTATTTCAACTGAAGAGTTATTTAAAGACCATTTTGAACATATTTAGATTCAAATTCAAGCTGAAGTAAAAGTTGTTAGAACTATGATACTTATCAATTCTAACTCAAGATAATACAATACAGGTTCTTGATTAAGGTAAAATAGTTAGCTATTACTATAATACTGTGAATGAATCACACTTTTGTCTACTTTGTAAGAGACGCCTGTATCACGATCTTCTTGGCAATAAACATGAATCAAATCAGATGAAATTCGCTCGGCGGCCGGGCGGCATACGATAGGAATGTCCAATAAAACCGTGTAATAATGTTTGTAGAATGTGAGCTTGCTAGAAGTGGTGTGACCATGTGACAAGAGTTGGTTACGTTGCGACTAGCTATAACATTATAGCGATATATGGTAGCCCCGGCCCCCCCACCATGAATCGTGGCTCCGTTTCATTCTCAACTTCCACTCAGATTTGATTACTAGTAGAGATAAAAAGCAAACTTTGTCTCCAGCCAGCTTCTGTTTTCTTGACAAAACTATTCGATCTAACTAATAACTTGGCTGGAAATATTAATGGTCAGGAGTGGCTTTTACTTGCATATGCTGAGGAATTCATGGACATAGAAGAAGCTCGTTTAATTGCAGGGGCCGTCCGATTCTATTTACAGCCGAGGCAGCCGGGCAATTCCCTGGGGTCCGAGCTCGGTAGATCGGCGATTCCGATTTTCACTTGTGTCCACGCTATCTGTATTAATTTATAATATGACAAATATTAGGGATGAAAAAATGTTGAAGGTGTTGAAACCCGGTAAATAAAATATTCGTAAAGGCTTGAACGTATCATGTTAGTCTAAAATCGCATTCCAAACTATATGTGGGAAATTGTATGAATTGGTAAAAATTTCGTAATATTTCGGCCGGTGCGAGTGTTGACTCAACCGACGCGCGAATAGCATAGTAAGATTGAAAAAATGCGACACATACCTTCAGTAATCCACGCATTGTGGCTCAGGATAACGCTAATTCAGAAACCGATTTTTTTCTAGGAACAAGGAAGATAAGCGAGTATTCCTTTGGTCACGGTTTTCTTTCTGATCATAGATGCTCCTAGGTCCGAAGGGTCGAAAAACGCTCCAGGGCCATTTTATTATAGGGAATTATTTTCGAACGGAACTAGATCGAAAAGTGCCGCTTTTGAAATTTGTTTCTCGGGCTCGGTGGACAACCTTTTTTTTAATTTACTTCGATTAAATTGATCAATTATGAGCCTTTATTGATAATACTTATTTGGATTGGCATGTCAATACTCCTGTAAATATTATGTATACTTTACCGTGACAATTCCTGTTTTATCGTTAAGGTAATGAGAGTCATTGCTCACTGCTTTGCCTGGCCACGTAACATAAATGTGTAGCTCAGCTCGCGACCAAAGTACGAATTGATGTCCAAACGACCGAACAATCTCCGAGCAAAACACATCGAAACAGGGAAGAGGGAAACCAGGTGCTGGCATTATTAGTACTCCTGTCGTGAGATCGTCGTAGTTGATCCCAAGACCCAGTTCGGGAGGACGGGAAGTTGGAGGATTCGAAGTTAGTACAGCAGCTTCACTCCCCTTGCAATCTACCTCTCGACAGCACAGACTACAGTGGAGGAAGATGCTGTTCGAGTTGTACCGTCCTTCGGAAGGGACGTTAAGCGGTTGTCCCCTTGGTGCTTTTCGACCGGAGTAGGCTACGTGACGGCACCGGATTTCCCTTCTTCCCTGTTAGGTTCATCATCACCCTCATTATCACCCTATCATTCACCGAAGTCATCTGAACAACACCACAGAGCTAGAGTCGAGTGCATCGATTAGCACCACCTAATCAAAATACCAAAAGGTTATGAACAAGATTATTGAAAAGATATAGATTGAACGATGAAGATTAATAAGCTTAATAAGCTTAAAGATTAAAGAAGTCTAAAGATATTCCACACCTATCACGAAAGGCTCGTATGTGAAGGCGGAACCGTCTAAACTGTCCGAAGTCTCAACTGCTTGCACTACCAAGTACTCGCAGTACCAAGTGCTCCACGCCGACGGCGTTTTCTGAAACAATAATGAACTCAATGGCCGGCATTAATTATGCCTGCTGAGTCTATTTGAACAGTTTCATGTTTCCGCTTTCCCCATGGAAAAATATTATTCACTGTGCATGTGCTACAATTCTCTTTGTCTTGTGTAACTCGGGTCCTGAACAAAATGACCATTCGCTCAATTGTTTCACCCCCATTTACAGCGATGATTTTTTATGCTTGCATCAAAGGTATCAATATCGCATTAAAACAGCTTCCGACCAAAACACAATTAATCAAAATACGCGCTTGAAGCTTGTGTCAGTATACTGGAATTCAGCATCCGATATACGATATCCGAGCATTTTCGTGAATTATACAAGAAGGTCTTGTGTGGTCTTACCCGAATCAACTGAAACTACCAAAGACAGTGTGTTGAAAAAATTTCCCCGACAAGATTTGTACCGCAACCGATTTGTCCAATCCTGATGCAAAGCCTGTTATCTGGACTGTTGGGCTGCCGCTGCGTAAGAACGACCGTTCTCTAAATACCGACTGCACGCTATATGTTCAAGGCGTCATAATTTCAACAAAAGTTTCTTAAATTAATAAATCCTTCTTTAACTATAATAATTTAGTTCATGCCAGAGATGTACTTATGATTTTGGACTATACGAAAGTTTGCCTAGACATGAACGTGTAAATCAGCTTTTAATTCGCGATGTGGAGGAGCGTAATATCATTTGGTTGCGCGCTAAAGTCCCGACGGCGACAAGATGAACAACGAGAACGTAAGCGTCTTATTTTAGCTTATATTCGCGGAAATCAGACGCTAAGGCGAATCTTATCGACGTTAGAAATCTTAGCTGCTCTTCTCCAGTAAAGCTTTATGGACTTGGTTTTGTTACCCTCTGATTAAGCTTTTGTATTTTACACGGAATGGGTTTGTGAAGATGATTCGTATAAGTGGCCATCCGCGATATGCGTTGAATGTGCGTACACGTCATAAAGATGGTCGTGGTTTGGAATTTTTCAAAAAATTACCGGTTGTGGCTTGGCCATGAACATTGGACAACGCAGCGATAATTTGCACCGTAAAGGGAGTTTATCACCAGGTTTGTCTATAGGAGCGGGTGGAAACAAACGATGAATTTACTTGACGGTCATGTTAGCATGGACTTGTATTAGCGCAAACCCAAGTCAAAGTGTTAGGACAAATATTTGAAGCCAGATGGACGTTATTTTTAGAAAAACTCACGAAATGACCTCTATAATCTACCAAGATGTATAAAAATGTCTCACTGAACGGTTTGGCGTGTTGGATCATAGCCAACTGTTTGACCAGCCCTCTCCACGCTATTTTTTTATGGAATACATAGTTCCTAAATAAACCTGGTAAGACTAAGACATATCATAAAAAACTCTTATATCTAATTATGATTTGACAGCTTAACATTTTTAGGGAGCATCAAATATGCAGAAGAAAGAAGCTGAGAAACAAGAAATTGACCAAAACTGACGGAAAGCATGATCAAAAATTCAAATAGTTCGCTAGGTCAAACAACTCTCCGTAAAAGCGCTCCGGTGGACAAAAATTGGACTGATTTAGATTCCTGCTGTGTAAAGCAATCGATGGATTGGAGAGGGAGCTGGTATAAAAAGAAAAATATGTAACATAAGTTTGTTATGGCTCAATACGCCAGTTCTCGTGAGATCACCAAAGTTACCCAACATTACTTTGGGTTAGGGGCTAGACGGGTGACCATTCATGCCAATACCTAGTTCTGTTCGGGAGAGAGACTCGAGGGTTTGAAGCTAGCACAGCAGCTTGATTCCCCTTACCATTGACCTCGCGACACCACGAATTAATGGGAATCCTGCTGTTCGAGTTGTACCGTCCTTCGGAAGAGACGTTAAGCGGTGGTCCCCTTGATACTCTTGGACAGGAGCCAAGTTTCCCCTCTTCTTTGTAAGGTTCATCTCTACTCTATCAATCACCGACGCCAATAGACGATTGGCACAGGGCCATCTTTCAATACAGTGCGTCGCCAAACACCACGTATCATCAAAAAAGTCTGAAAATAATACGCAGGCATTGGTAACTAGTCTATCCATGTAAAATAGGTTGAAATGAACCCACAAACGAACCATTGTTGTAGCTCCGCGTAACGATGCTGAAAGTGACTGGCAGCCGCGTGTGCCGTCAGAGCATCACGTACATGTCCACCTACCTTCCTACCTTCCTACCTTCCTACCTTCCAACGTAACAGTCTGCACGTCCCAGGCTTCGGGATCAGCTGTTCGGTCATCCGGTCATCGGCAGCGTCATACTCAGAGGCATATACCACTAGCAGTATCATCGGCCATCGGCCACACACCACACACACACACACACACACACACACACACACACACACACACACACACACACACACACACACACACACACAC
>QKMV01002312.1:0-13601 GCA_003287335.1 Lednia tumana
ACACACACACACACACACACACACACACACACACACACACACACACACACACACACACACACACACACACACACGCATACGCGTATTTCCTTTCTGCAATATGCGGTTATACGCAGGTTATACGCAACGAAAATCGTTCTCACATTCCCACTTACCAAAAACCATTTCACTGTCAAGTTGCATTTGCCAGAGATATCACATTTCGTTGTTTTTCATTTTTAGCCGCTGCCTTCTTTTTTTGTATGGATTTTCTTTTCCCCGTTTTCATTTTGTGCGTTTGGAGATCATGCAGATTCTTTAATTTATTTGCCCATTGATCATCCGAATTCTCTCGTAGGTGTATTAGTGTATGTACATTAACTGAAAACGAAGCTATCGTTTGCGCAAACAGATTTCCTCAATGTCTGCGTTGAGTAGATAACGTTGAGTACAATAAGTACCTTCACCTAGCTAGCAACAGTCTAAGTAATAACAGATGCTTTTTGATTAATACGGCTGTATAACACTCTGGTATACTGGTATAGTGATTAAGAGTAATGATGGCAACTACTTAAGGCAAATCAGCTCTGTCTTAGAACACTACTTTCTTGATTGATTACAAATAACAAAAACAGAAATTCAATAGCTGAAAGATATAGATCCGAATAACTTATTCTTGTGATATAAAACTACGAGGGACAATATTTTTCAGTCAGAAAAGTGGATAATGACGGATTCTGCAAGCGACTGAGTCTGCAGGTTGAGCTATTTTATGATCTAGCACAAACGCTTTGACACGCTGCTCAAATTAATAAAAGTGGTTACCTCAGTGCAAATTGAAGCAAACCAAAGCCAACGTGCCGAGTGGAATTACGTATTGCTTTGCACTCTAAAAGTTATCCTGCACTTAACTACAGATTCCATTAATTTTGAATTTCTTTGTTTTAAGATAATTAAAAATCGATTGTGGATGCATTGCTCTCAAAACCTTTGATTAGAAATAACAGACAGTGTAGATCAACTGTTGTAAATCTCTTTCAAAACAGCGTTAATGGTAGGAATAAGTCAGCTACACAAGCGAAATAAAAAGCAATCCGTTTGCATTCTGTTGTGAAAAACATCCACGAAGAAGCTCTTGGCAAATATATTTAAAGCTGATTTTAAGTGCACAAGGGGGAAGAGATTGACACGTTGTTTTTCTTTTTAAATAACAGATTTCCTTTTCCCGTTTCTCCCCGCGTTCACGTCAAGATTCAAGACACAACATTTTAAAATCTGACGAGAGAAAGAGTTATTAACATTTACAAACATATTTTTCATTTTCCAGCGCCGGTTTATTGAAACGCATTTTTCTCCATTTAAAAGCCGCCGTATAGTTTAGATAGCAGCGTCGATATAACTCCAGCAGCCTTGCCGCTTAGTAAATGAGCTGCGAGATTGGGCGAATAGGTTTTGGCACAGCAATGCATGGTACACACGTTCGCAGCCATTATTCTCTTGCTCGTACGATAACGTACGGTAGCAACCCTCTACCTCCCTCGCCCACCCCCTCTAAGACCGATAACATTAACTCCGTAATGAGCTAAAGACCCGTGAACATTAGATATAGTGTAATTGTTTGTGTAGACGCGATAACAGTGGAAAAAGCTACAATTATATGCTCAACAATCAACAATAACAGCGCGATTATTTTGCCGGTTAAACTGCGCAAAGTCTCCGTTAATCCTAACAAAGGCCCGTTTATCGCCGCTATAACAACTGTAGCCAGGGCAGGATTACCCGGGTGATTTACTCAACACACCCCCGTCCTTAAATCCGTCGCTACCTCCCCCCCCCCCGACCCGCATGCCACCCAACTGGCAGCTCAATGAGCCGGCACTTTTCATCGTTATTAAAAATTTAAACACGCCAAATCTGTCTATTGATTTAAACAGCTTTATTAGTGTTATAGTCAGAGCGGTAGAAATAGGTTGCTTAATTTGATGATCTTGATTTGGTATCAACGATTTTTGTTTGTTATCCCCATTGAAAAGCCGTTACTCTCAATTTGTCAAAAATTAAAAATAAGAATGAGAGGCAATGCACATCGTTGAATATGTGTCTTGGTAAAACGAATAGTATATTATGCAACATGTCATGCATTATGCAGAAATTATAATGGAGGGCGTTCCAAAGGCAGTTTGCAAAATTGAACATTTTCATCCTCCACAGTACGATGCAAGTTTCGTTTACGGAAACAAGATTCGTTTAAATGCACCTTTGCAATTATTTAGCTCGACTTTTATAGGATTCGAGAAGCAATTTCAGCGAGACAGGATTTGGTATCCACGTTTCGCTAAGATGCGGTCGCTCATCCCCAATATCTAGGTTACACATTGGAGAAATTCAACAAAAGTGCCAGTGCTTAAATATGTATTGGTTCAAAAAAGAGAAGAATAAATGAAGGAATTACGCATGAAAATAAATTACACTCTGTTAGGATGGGAAGAAAATGTAATTACACGCGGTAGGCAGTCAAGTAAAACATAAAATTCTAGATCTAAAAGTGCTTTATTATCTGTTCAGTTATCTACGCACATTTCTGCACTCTCTCTCCGCTGCTTTAACTGAGCTAAGCTACGCTAAGAGGGCTAGCCAGGCTGCAAGGCAGCAGGGCAGCACGGCTGGTGTATTGTGGGGGTGGGGCTGTATGGAGAGATGCTAAGAGGAACGAAAAGGTCTTGTAAAATATGAGCTAGCCCAAGATGTTCTCATCCTCGCTTCGGCTAATGGAGTGCGCCATTACGATGCTCGCCCTCCACTCATTCCATACCCCACGCTCGATCCAGCGATCGTGATACTCTACTACCAGCACATCGCGAAGCAAAGAGATTTTACAGTCGTATCATTTACATTTCACAATATATTAATTATGACCTCTTTATTACGCATGGCTGACCGTGGAACAATAGGATTTATATCAATTTAATTGCTCTCGAGAGTCCGTTTAGAAAAAAGTCTTTCAAAAGGAAACAAAAATCGTTTTTTTATTTTCGTTTTAAATTATTCACGCGTTTTGATTTATTTGTCCTCGCTAATTAAGACAATGTTGAAAGACGGCATTCATGTTATGACAGCCAAGTTGACTATTCTTCATAACTCTTTGATGTGATCTAAAAGCTAGTCGGAAAGCAGTCTACAAAGATATTTTAGTCATGTGACAAGAGTTTCATTCTTTGAGTAATTGATAGCCTCATCTCTTTCCAGCTCACGCACTCACTGGCCGACATTTTCTCATTATAAAATAGGATGCACAACTATTCTACACAAAGAACAGTACACTAAGAAGCCCTCGCCTTGAATCTACGATAACATGTATAAGAAGAAAAAAAAACAGTTGTAAATTTTCATTAATATTGCCATCCCTGTTGTATGAGAATGGAAATTTACTTTTATAAATTGCGCATGTTGACTTTTGAAAAAATGATAACATCTTCGCCTCGGCTAGCGCCTTCTTCTGACCGGGTTATTAACTCCAAGCCTGTGATCTTATTTCCTACGTTATGCAAAAACTTAGAGAACTAATTGGCTGAGAGAGCCATGACTCAAACAGAGAACTTCGTTCCACTAGGTTTTATTATGCCCGTGTTTGTAACGAAATTCCGACATACTTTTTTATACGGAAAAATAATTTCATTTACACGTTACAGTATGAATAACTTTGTGAGGCTAGTTGCACCTACATAACAACTGAATGTGGGCAGAAAAACTGGATTCAAATCAATTAATAATGCTTGATGATGGAGGAGCCATGCCACTCTGCTCTGCGGGTTGCGTTCAGGGGCTACCAAAATAACATCTCTTTTTGAACGTGAATAAACTAAACCTTAACCACCAGAGTAAACAAAGTAATTTTTTATGCACCATTTTATGATCATTTGATTGGTTCAGTGAAATCGATTGATTTTATCCCCGTAGTGCCAAGTTTATTCTCAGTTATAGTAGATATAATATACTCCCGCCTACTCAAATAGCGTTTTTATCAACCAATATGCATCGCGCATCGTTAAATAATACTGTTTAAATATATTACACAACATACAAACGTGCCTGTATTAGCTTTATGTCGAGTACATCTATATATTGCACGTTGCAACTCATACACATCCCGTATGCCATACCTATACTGCTTTTACTTCAAAGCCAAATGTAAGAATATTTCACAGATTATTGAATAAAACAAACCCTACGACGACTATTTTGATCGTTTTGTATTCAATTGCATGTCTGTAACAGGCTATTTCAAATAAACGGCGATATTATTCGGGCACAACTTTAGCCGAGTCGAGTTCAAGTTAGCCGGAGAATAAATGCTGCAGATTCTTCAGAAGGGTATTTTATAAGACTGTACTTTACGATGGCTGGCTGTCTTTGAAAAGATGCCATGCTCTTTTATAATATATTGAATTTGTTCGCGCGAAGAACTGTTCTCGTGGACGTCAAGTGTAAAGAGCGCATTCTTTAACCGCGCACCATTTCGGCCAAGAGGGATTGCATCGCTCTGGCATGGCGGATAACGGTCATGTGCATCGGTGGAAGACCAGGGATAAATCTTACGTCAAAGTAGTAATAACGATAGAATTAAAATGCGTATCGGTTTCAAACTAATTAATTGCACATTTCATTAAACAGCTGTGGATACCGAATGTATACGAAGTACGAACACACACTGTTATCCGCACTGCAGGCGTTTCAAATTGGCCATCAATAGTTGATCGGAAATGCGACAACACGCTCGGAGGATGAAAACATGAGCCTTAATTGCTTTTTTCCGTTATACTAACGGCATGGTATCAAAACATTTATTTCGTCGGAAAATTGATAGGATATACTCGATGGACACGAGGGTACGTAATAAGATTTAAAGAAATTCGAGATAGTCCCGACTCAAAAACAATGCTTCTATTTCCCCCAAAGCTATATTTTACTAGCTTTGAGCATCTTAATGCCGCAGATGATGAATGCGTGGGTTTAGGGGTAAATTATCACTTTGAACATATGTCTCCGTGCTGGTATTTTGGTTAGAGCTAACACGCAGCCTGCACGCAATGGGATGAAAATGTGATATTTTTTCATTGTTTGCTGAAAATATCATCACGCTTGTTGGGCGAAACGATGCATTATTTCAAACTCAATCTGCATTTGATAGAATATGCATAGGCACGGCATTGGTTGCGAGACCATGCAAATCTCATACATCACAAATTACTGCATTAAAATTTAAACGCTGTTTTTAATTACTTTTTTTCTCAGTTGAACAATACACGCGATTATGTCCTGCAATGAAGAATCGTTTTAAATAAAACATCGGCTAATTATTTTTGTGTGTTGTTGTTGTAAAGTTTGTTTACAACGGATAATCAACAGTTGTTTATTATTAGCGCTGATGCAGCAACGTTCATCCGATTTCCAGGGTCGATTAAAACCGAATTGGCTCGTTGCTGACAGAGCAATAATTCGACGTGTGTGTTTTTCGCAAGAGACGTGAAACAAATTACACACGCGTGAACTTGGATGTTAAGCGCCGATTGCTGTCATCAGCCGCCTCGGGACCAAGATATAGATTGGATGTACTAATCTGCGTGGGTAGCATGATGCTGGGAGAGATAACTCGGTTCCAATACGATCTAAAAGGCACTAGATATAGTTCTAGCTTGGTAAGGCTCTGTTTTCATATTTATTTCCACTCTGGATTGAGAGATAATTCTCAGGGACAGAGTAAATTCTCTACCTTTGATTGGTTGTTGCGTGGAATTTTAACTCAACTCCCACTTTAACCTGGAGTTAAGAAAGTGGTAATGTTAGCCCCAGGAAGAAAGTTGAGACAAAAGCAACTCTCGCTGTTTCACTTTTATCAAATGTAAACGGTTTTTCGGACTACAAGGTAATTAATGCCCTTTTCTTGATTGTCAATCTTAAGTGTCCTCGTTGATTGAGGAAGTAAGCGCGTTTTAACTCTATTTGTGTGGTGGTGTCAAGAATCGCTCCAAACATTTAACAATGGGGCGAGGCTTGCTTTAGCTTCGTGAAATTTCGTAATAGGATAACAGCTATCCAATTAAGTGGTGGTTTAAGGAGATAGGCGTGATGAAGTTCAACCACACGCAGTCTTGAGACCGAGTCATGCGATCGCACCGCCGATGCCTTCTTCTCGTTTCTTGTTCGAGAAAACAAGAGACTTTGCTGAACACCTCGCCAAACGCCGCACGACGGGCATTAATTTCATGGAAAAATTATCATCTCTGTAGATAGATATTTTATCTGGAAAAAGATACGAGCTTCACGATGATGAAAATTCTATTGATGATGTGGTATTCTTTTCTTTGTAAATGTTCTCAGTTTGCCCTTTGCTTCTATAATAGGCTTGAAAAAGCACGCCTATCGATCATCAAAGGCCCGTGCTACATAACATTGTTAGAAACCTGGCAAGAAACAAAAACAGGCGAACTTTGATCAACGAGCGAAAGATATTGCAAAGATTTAAAAAAACAGTTTCCACGCTCTCAGCACAGTGTGAGGGAGGTTGTATCAAAAACTGAATATAGTTGAGAATTTCTAGGATGGTGATAACTTTTGATTCAAGATTTTCAGTTGAAAAAACAAGATTTAAAAAGGAATATACGTATACCGAAACCTTTACAACAATTTGTACATTTTTGTGAGCAGAAATTTGAAATAAAACTCCAGAAAATGACGAGTCCTACGTACCGGTGTTAAAGCATCAGTCGGAGAAAGGAAATCACTTTGATGGTGATATACTAATAAGATGTTATTTTATAGTGGTTGTCCACGTATAGTGTATATGGGTGGCATGTAAAGTTTTTATGAAACATAAAACTGAATGGTTTAAGATTGAGACCAGCCGTGTGGTTTATACGAGTTTACATATTAAATATGATTCGTATTTACACATCAATGTGCTGTAGATATAATTAATAGCAGACATGTTACGTAAAAAAACTGAGAAATACCTACATCGCAGCACAGTTTTATACTGTGATTTGAGGATAAGTATTCTGCAGAGAGCAATATTATTATACAGCCTTCTGGTAATGGCTGAAATGGCATTTCTGTTATTAACTTTTATCGCCAGGCAGCGGGAAGAATCTATAGGCACGTTTTGTTTTAACGGCAACAAAATGGGAATGAATGGACCCATTCTAAAAATATATAAAAGTATATATTTTGAATAATTCATGACTTGGTGTATCCAGTACAGTATAAGGAGGAAAATTTTCTTTTGCTACACACATGATATGGTAAGAACTAAGGATTAAGGACTAAGGAATAAACGAAGGACTTAGAACTATGGAATATGGAAACGGAACATGGGAGGCTCTATTTGTATATTCGAGGCGTGTGAGGTGATGTCTTTCCGATAGACAGCCGACTGCATGATGGATCATCCCGGAAACAGCTGACAAGTAAAAGATACGGGGCCATACTTGATCATACTGTCCATGAGACGGGGCAAGCAGTACGAAGCTGGACCGACGGAGCCCACGACGTCTTTATTACCCCCAAATTGGCAAACCCACATCAGAAAGCGTTTAGTTCCCGAAGCATCAATCATGATTCGAAATAATTAAGGGAGCGACATCCAAAGTTATCTATCCAAAGAAGTTGTAGTGTAACAACATGTGTGAAACTTTTAATAATTGTTACAAAATCCTAGTTTCTCAAAGTTTCTTTGAACGGTAAAAGCTTAAATGCTAAAATAAATGTATCGAAACTAGCAACGATTTGTCTTTTTATAGACGCTCTATAGAGCGTAAGCTTGTTTAAGCCATCAAAAAATAAACTTCGGAGAGCTATCAGCTTAGCTAGTTGAAAATATGTTCATATTTTTCTCGTGGAAAGGATAAAGTGCTCGAAAGTGCAGTTGGATTAAATGACGTCGCGAGGCGTGAATTCGTGACGTTAGAGGCGTCACGAAGGCCGGTGAGCGCCGCTGCTGTTTGTTGCACCTGGTTTAAACAATTGCTTCAGAACACTGACCACTTTCAAATCGGTTCAATTGGATGCATTCAGAAGCACAATTTATACCATATTCATGAGTACCCTACATTTAAACTAGGCGCTTTGTTCAACAACTCCCACAACTCAAAGAATGCTTGATAGAAATCAAGAAAAAGAAAAACGTACCACAAAATGAAATATTAATGCACAGTCGACTGGAGAACAATTGGTATTGCTCCACAAACTCAATAATGATTTAAAATATCGGAAACATTTCTTTATTGATGTTGTAAATAATTGAAAACTCGAAGTACGTCAAAAAGCACTGTTCTGGGTGAGAATATAGCTGTCAAATTGTAATAGTGTATACACGTATATCCGACCATGTTTCTGGCATTTGCAAAGGGAAAACATGATATTATTATGATTTACATTTGAAGTATGCAAACAGTCACATCTCAAAGGAAAGCGAATGAAACCTAATTCAAAGTTTCCATCGCGAGTTCAAATCTTAGCTCGCAGTTGAACATACTGTGAACAATCGCTCAACAAGAAAGCATCTTCGTGTGCTAATATTGATCAACTGTAATGATGAATGTGCATTAATTAAGTAAATATTTAATAATTATAAGAAAGAGGAACGTGAGTGTATGCATATACGGAGAACGCGACTACTTTCAGGTGGGAAGGATTTTCGTGGAAATCCCCAAGGAAAACGGTTCGGCAAAGAGTCTTCTCTCGTTTCCTTGTTTGCTTCGACTAAGTAACATTCTTCTCTCGATCGAGTTTTATAAGGGATGATCAACACGTTCCTGCAAAGATTGCTTCGCCCTCTTCCCTCCCAGTACCCCCGGTATGTATCATAACTCTCCCCTCACACTCCGATCATTCACTTTAACAATACGGTAAGAGTCTCCTCAATACGCCATAAGAATCTTTTAGTCCGTTGTATTTTCATCCAATATGCAGCAATACTATTATGTTCTTCATATAGGCACTACTTTCCTATTTATTCAAAAAGGGAAAGCTTCGATTTCAGTGTAATTTGAAAATTAAAAACAACGAAACGTTCTACACGTTTCCAACTCGCTTCAAGTTCGTTGAGAATAAAAACAAGTGCCGTGGACAACGCATGAAGTCTTACAACCAGGCAATAACGTTTGGCACGGCCTTGTTAACGGCGTGTTGTAACAGTGCTTGAAGCACGATGCAAATGCATGGTACCAAAGTTCTCCAGATTGTTCTTTTCCACATTTCACAACACATGCTCAATATGATTGGTTGCACAATTGATCATAAAAAATGCGAAACACTGTTCTAAAACGCAATTACCGCTAGTAATGTAGGCCAGGAACAACAGTATTTGTTTCAAAGTTGATACCCCTAAGCTTAGCGTGGAACTTTTTTTTTGTTAAAGATAAAAACAACTCCCGTGGAGAAAGTTTGCAGTGAAGTTACAGGATAATGTACTAACGGCGTCGCGACGCTTCTCATCGCTCACCTTGTATGCACCCAGGTTGTCGACGACGCACGGCAGGGAGGCGTCGCGGCCGAGGGCCACGGTCACGTTCGGAATGGGCTCGATGAAGCGAGGACTGTCCGTCAATGCTGTAACAAACAGTCACGGAACAATGTTACTTTACATTTCGCAAATCATAAAACCAGGCGAACCCTTCGCGTTCGCTCTTTCTCCTGTTTGCTTATACGTTGTTTGATGTTTGATGTCATCATATTCATAACAGAATGTGTCCTATACCTATATAGCGACTTACGATGCATAACATAAGATGATTTTTTTTTCGAAGGGTGAATGTTGCTTTGTTTAAACACGTCGGCAAAGGGTTTCTAGTATAACGATAACATGACACATTCGGAGTCTTCTTAGTAGTATGGTATTTGATTTGCTACGCGAATAATTTTGAGTAACTCGACAACAGGGAAAGTAAGATAAAATAGTAAGAATTGAACGAATTTACATCGAGCTCGAGCATGACGTAATAAAAAGTGTAAACAAGTTGCAATACGATGAGGTATAAAACTCAACAGAGTATTAAATTATTAAAGTGAAAATAATTGGTTTTAGAGTGACATAGTCTCTTGAGAGATACACCTCCATTATTACTCATCTCAATTATTAACTACAAACAATTTAAAATTCAACTTCCAAACGAGGCTAGATTCAATCTTAAGATAGTACTTTTGGGATTACTCTCTAGAACCAAGAACACCTTCTTCAAAGTTACTGTTTTCTTAGCCGAGCCCACTCAATGAAGTAGCCGAGGCTTATAGAAAGAAGAGTCCAGTCCATAAAGTGTTCGCGGTGGCCGCAAGGGTTAAAGGTCCCATTACCAGATAGCTTCGCAGCCGAGCGCTCGCGGGGGCCACGCGATGCTTTGGCTAAGTTAACTCGAAGACGACGGCGTGATTTATTTTTGGGCCTTTCCAAGACCTGCTCCTCCCAGATGTTTCAAAAGCAACGCTACACTTTGAACATGCGTCGTAAATCAACACGACGCCCTCACGTCACGGGCTGTGAGGTGGCGACGCGTGCACTGCCCTCACTTCCACTCTTATCTCAACTCGCTCTCTTGCCGTAACAACTCGCGCTCGGGTAATGTTATGCGAAAAGTTATTTCGGAACGTAATGAGGAAAGTTGTCTTGAGAATGCATGATGCAACTGTGAAAATATATCTTTGACATCAGATGCCTTGCGTATTGCATTCACTATCTTCATTCAATTGGCTTACTTCTACTTTCATTCAATTTTGAAATCTACAGATTTTTTGATTGCGCTCAAAAGAGACAAAATATACACGGAAACTACATGAAACCCCAAAATTTACGGCCTTACTAGTTGCACCGACGTAACAACGTCAAAAAGTAATTTCAGCAGGTCGATTAAAGTAACCTAATTATAATATAAATTCTTGAATTTAGATCCAACCGTTGTTTTTGCTTCAATATTTTCGAGATAGAAATTTATAGATTAAGATCTAAATTTGAATCTTTTATTTACATAATCGACGTGTAGAACTTAAACTAGGAAAGTTGTTTCAAGAATGCACCGTGCAGCAATGTAATTAATACAAATTAAAAGTAAAAATATGATTAAAAATTAGATTATTCATTAAAAATAATGCACGGATTAGTGGAGGAATCTCATGCTGTTTGAGTTGTACAGTTTCTCAAGGTCCTTCGGAAGGGACCTTGAGCGGTGGTTCCCATTGGTGTTTTTCGACAAGAGTACGCTACGACCCGGCACTGGGTTTCCCCTCTTTCCTGTTTGGTTCATCATCACCCTAATTATAACCCTATCATTCACCAACGCTAATAGACCAGTGCCACAGGGCCAGTTGTAAATTCAGTTGGTAAACACCACACAAAAAAAACTTTCAATGGGCCAGTGGGATTATGTAGGTCTTATTCATCTAGCTGCGAAAACTTGAAACTTAAAACTATCGCCAGCATGGATTATATATATATATAGAGAGAAACATGGCATGAACCCACGCTCTTCATTCTAAATAACTCACTTCTAATTTTATGTAATCTTGAAATCCGCAGCCTTCCTGATTACGCTCAAATAAGACAAAATATCTGTGGCAACCATGTGAAACTTCCAAATTTACGATGTGAAACTACATCACCACTCAATTACCATTTTCCTAGACAATTCGTAGGTATTTAGAAGTACAAGGCTTGGCAGGCTCATGGAACCAGAACCAACGGGATAAGTCATGCTGTAGTTTACAAGAACTAGCTTTAGTAGAGGCTATAGTGGCCAACAAACATTGTTGCAAAAAAATAAAACTGAGACGGAATTCATGTGATCGATAAAATTAATGTTTTGGTCAAACCAGCTGTATTCTTGTCTCCGCCAATATATTTCAAAAAGGTTTTTTTACAAGACGTTCACAATTGATTGATTGGTTAGATGTGTTCACTGGTTGTCAATATTGCTGACGCTTTATAGCAAAGTTATCCCCAACCTTTGTGTCTCGTTTCAAGATGGTGATGCTGTAATGGCCTAAACATGGGCCTCACAAATCCTAAAGTATCATTGGGACCTGATTTATCGTCTAGGGAAGGTATATGGCTGTTATCCTATTTACCTCTCTATATAACACAATGCCAGAACGTCCAGCCTTGCTCACTCAATGTATCGATATAAAGTGGAGCCATACAGATATCCCAAGAGGTTGCAGGTTGGTCCTGGCAAAAAGCGAACTGTTCCATCTTGTGAATCAAGGGGATTTTTCTCTCTATTCCGCTTTTGTTTCTACAGCGAATTGTTCCGCTTGCGATGCCGGGAAAGAAACTTTTTATTGAACAGCCACAAAACTCATTTAGATTTCTTCTGAAGGATGGCAGAGACTCTGTTCTTAATACTCTTTTTCGCATGAAATATTTAATAAGAAGTGTGGAGAGGTGACCTAAATGAGGCGAGAGCACACTATGGGTATACACAATGAAATCTCTACACTTTTCTTTCTTAGAGACAAAGCCATGATTTCATACTTTTTGTAAAGGAGAATGTGTAGTTTTCTCTCCGCGCTGAACCAAAGCATAAGAAATATGTGATTGAAAACAGAAATATCCCTTGAAGGACGTGACGTGACCACAAGAATATGTTTATCATTCAACCCCATTCCTAATGTGTCCTACTGATACGTTTACCAGCCGCCACAATTTTTCGTTTTGATTGATTGAGCGATTGATTGGTTGATTGATTGATATTTAATCTCATTGGCAAATAAGAATGGTAAAAACAATCAGTAGTATACATACCACACGAAAAGCTTAGGTGAATTGCAACATGCATGGATAACATAGCAATATTATCAAGACTATTATTTAGAATGATTGTCACACACAGAATCGTGATTAATTAGTACATCTGTGTCCTTTGTAGTCTGTCAAGACTTATCACTGTAGCAACTTATACGCAAACAGAATTACATTTAATGTTATTATAATATGTTGTGTCTTTGAGCTTATAAAGCACGCACTAATACAATTTTAATTAGAATAGCAGATTCAAAAACGACCTCTCGAACTGACAAAGCGTGTGCGTATGTAAGAGTAGCTTCATGACAATTGTGTATAACGTATGGCTGGTTAAAAACGGAACAATAGGACAAAAAAATCACTTAATATTATGTTTTAAGTGAAACTTTATTGGCATTCGTTAGAATTACACGACATCGGCCGTAATAGTAGTTGCATAACCATGCAATGAAATCAAAATATATTTACAGCCAGTTATCATGCGCGTAACGGAATGAATTAATTAAAACTAAAATTCAAAACAACAACTTTATGAAATCCCATGAACCCTCGAGTCTCGACCCCTTTTCACGTCTCCTTTCGTGTACACTTTCCGTGTATGTTAGAGTGCGATGTAAACGGGTTTACTCAAACTGCACACGACAATAAGGCAGTCTATTGAGTGTGGTGCACTCAAGGGGTTTGCTCGACGGACATCGCAACGCCGAGGGACCGGCGAGACATCCCCGAGGAGTGCGCTGGCCTACCCAGATAGAATGTTCAGCCCTGATCGGTGTTGCGAGCGGAATCCTGGGGTAGTGTGGCGGGGGGGGGGGGGGGGCAACCCCTAGGGGGG
>QKMV01002313.1:0-13598 GCA_003287335.1 Lednia tumana
TGTCACACAAGCAGAAGGAACGATTTCTAGCCCCTCTATTTTGCAGCTAGCATGCAGCCCAGCTCGACTCATTGCAACAAACGCGATATCACACAAGCAGAATGAACGATTTCTAGCCCCTCTATTTTGCAGCTAGCATGTAGCCCAGCTCGACTCATTGCAACTTACGCGATATCACACAAGCAGAATGAACGATTTCTAGCCCCTCTATTTTGCAGCTAGCTTGCAGCCCAGCTAGACTCGTTGCAACTTACTAGATGTCACACTAGCAGAAGGAACGATAAGACATCATAATTCCACACGATGCGTTAGGAAAAAACGTAAATACGGTTAAGTCAAATATAGTAACACGGCTACAGATTGCGTTTCAAAATGTATTGGGAACTTTCAAATTACAAATGAGCACGCACTTATCAAGGGGAAAGACGCGACATAAACACAAACACACAAACAAAACCGAAACTTGTGTTCCGAGTGGCCGAAATCTGCCAATTTTCCACTGAACACACGTTTGTAAAAACGCAGCCCTGTGGCAATGGGCGAGTACAAATGTGCCGGCAGGATATTTGTACTGGGATAATGCCAGCATGTTCCCCAGAAGAGATGGCGGCTAGGGTAGACCAGGCTTAATGTGTGTGCAAAAACAACAATGCCGACCGAAGTTTGTTCGGGCCTGCTCGGCAGGGTGGTGCTCAACAACGACCTGAACACGATCGTGCAGAAGTTCTCGGAGCACTACCACGACGCGTGGAGCTCGCGCAAGCTGGAGAACTCGTGGGTCCACGGCGAACACCACTCTTGGGAGCACAAGACTCATCCCCGACTCAAGCCGTACAACATGCTCAACGACTATGTGAGTTGCACCGATCGGGACACAGAATACTATGGGCATCTTTGTGCCGACGTCTTTATGGTTCTCCGCTGGCAGCTTCCATGCTGAAATGGTCTCTCAGATGTGACTTGAACTAAGTTTTCAATATTTGTGGTGTTTCAACGGTATTTGCTCCGTTTTGAAAGGATTTTGGCTCTCATTAGGGCCGTGTCGTTCGACGACGTTTCGGCTACGATAGCGTTGCCATCTTCAGGTCAAAATCCTTGCAAAACAAAGCAAAAACCGTTGAAAGACCACAAATATTAAACTACGGCTTTGAAAGCTTAAGAGATAAGTTTCCAACAGATATTTTCATCAAACTAAAATGCATATCAATTTCCCTTGCTACTCAAAGTTTGAAGACACTTTTCTGAGGAGTAAAATACATTTCAATTAATTTCCTGAAAAAAAAATCCCCGATATTTTGTGTGGACGAAAATTACTCCCGAGTTGGGGTCGAAAAATGCCCGGTGTGATTCCTTACGGGAGATTTCGACTTGACCACCCCAGCTGAAAAATTACATGTTTTACCATTTTTCCTTCGAATTGTTTGGGAGAATTTTTTTTCTTTTTGCCTCTTAATTCCTACCTAGCGACCGGTTCTGAGTAGAATTTGTTAGTTTTTTGGGTTACAATCTCGTTAAGATAGCTAGGTAGATCAGCGTTGTTGTGCAATCTCCATTGCTACCAACCCTTGAATGGTGAACCTGACGTTGAACGTACCATTTCCAGTCGTATTTCAACTTGCACAGTTGGTAATGCAGCAGACTGTTTGCTTCAAGAATGTGAGTGTAGGTGAGCGGCATGTTCGGTTGGCTGACGCACGTTGTCGGTTGTTTCCTGCAGGAGAAGGAGCGCTACAAGGAGCCGGTGCGTGAGTCGCTCAAGGCGCTGCTGGCCATCGGCTGGAGCGTCGAGCATTCGGAGGTCGAGCAGGGTTCGTCCAACAACCGGAACTCTGGCCGTCGCGCCTCCAAACCCAACCCGGTAAGCCTCCGAACCCGACCCGGTTAACCTCCAAACACTGCCCGGTAAGCCTCCGAACCCGACCCGGTAAGACTCCAAAGCCGACCCGGTAAACCTCTAATCTGTACCCGGTAAACCTCCAAACCCAACCCGGTAAGCCTCCAAACCCGACCCGGTAAGCCTTTAATCCCTACCCGGTAAACCTCCAAACCCTGCCCGGTAAGCCTCCAATCCCTACCCGGTAAACCTCCAAACCCAACCCGGTAAGACTCCAAAGCCGACCCGGTAAACCTCTAATCTGTACCCGGTAAGCCTCCAAACCCTGCCCAGAAAGCCTCCGAACCCTATCCGGTAACCCACCCTCTCCCTTTATCACAGCACATACCTCGCAAGAGAACTACCCAAGGAGCAAACCAATTAGCAAAGTCACTCTCGAGTAAGTTAAGTTAATTTTGCTATAAGTGACCTCGGGAATTGAGGTGCTTGCTACAGAGTGCAGAATTCCCTCTCAGAAAAAATGAACCACCTTAAATTCTTTGCTCTCCGTCTCGTCCAACGGAAAAAAATGCTAAGAAGATCATGAAAAGATTCTTATTAGGTTTATAAGCAGTGAACAGTTGTTTTGACAGTTAATACTAAGATTGGGAACGAAACATGAGTCTAAAGAATGGAATAACCAGTGGCAAAGTGCGAGTCTGTCAACTGGGGAGACATAAAATATTTTCACGGATGTGCCACTTCACATCTTTCTATGCAGATCGTGAAATTATGCTAGTTTTCTTACCTTCAAAGCTATCGATAATAATAAATCATCAACACTAGCACTACTTCCACTTCCATATCGATAATTAAGGTAATTGATCGGATCTTCAATAAACCACACGCCCAAATATCAATTCAACGCTCCCATGGTAACCAGCAAGCAGCCGGGAAAACAGCGTGAACTGTGCTTGTTTACGCATTCAAACGCGAAAAAGCACTGCAGATTATAAACAGCTACAATTTAATGAAACAAATTAACTTTCTCGGTATTTTTCGGTAGACAGTGTCTACCTTGTCTTCCCTGACGCTTCGCCCCTGGTTATAACTCGGAGGCGTCCTTGTGTGTGTACAGGAGTCGAGCACGGCGTTCAACTACCACCCGCACCCGGTCGACATGTCCAACCTGACTCTCAGCCGAGAAATGCAGAACATGGCCGAGCGGCTGTCCGAGAACGCACACGACATCTGGGCCAAGAAGAAGAAGGAGGAGCTCACCACGAACGGGGGTTCCATCTCGCCGCAGCTCGTGCCCTACGACCTTTTGACGGACAAGGAGAAGAAGAAGGACAGGGAGCGGTCGCAAGAGTTCCTCAAGTACCTGCAGTACCAGGGATACAAGCTGCACAGGTGAGGGGACGTCGACACCTGCCCAGTGTCTCTGACCACGGTATCGCAGGTCCGACGTAGGTCTCAGTTTGCCGACATTGCTTTTCCTTCAACTCTTTGGCTTAACCTGAAAGGGCCCTTGTCACTGAGATGCCGAAATGTCACCTTAACCTTTCAGCCTCCTGCTCAGAATGAACACGTTATTTAAAACAGAAAAACCAATGTTTTTATCACCTAATTCGGCTTTTAAATTCATTGACATCCCACAAAGTCCAAGTAATAAAGGTCTTTATTTTGACCAAGTTTCTGCTGATATCTGTCAACAAGGTTGTCAAATACATCGAAACAACCAACAAAATGATGGAAACGTTGAGCTAAGAGAGCCATGCAACTTTTTCTGCAAATGCCTCGAGAGGTTTGGTTACGAGTAATCTCGTCTGTTACACTAATTTTTAGAGCCATTTTGGGAGTAATAAATAAAACTCCACGCTAGCAACAAACCGTACCTTTTACCTTTCTTTTACCTAACTGTGCTTTACCTGTTCACCTTACCGAAACCTTTGTTTAAGCTACGTCTGTTCTAGATTGGCTATAGCTGTGGCATAAAACAACCTTTTTCCATGCTCTGAGCACGTGGACCCAAACAGAGTGCGACTACCCAAGCCCCTACCACCGACCACCCCTAGATCGTGATCGACGACCGTTCGTGTTCGGGTGTGTTTAAGGCCGACCCGCGGGGGCGGCACGGAGGCAGAGAACGCCGCGGCCGCCGCCGCCGTGGAGCTCCGGTTCGCGTACTCGCTGCTGGAGAAGCTCATCTCCTACCTGGACACGGCGTCCATCAACATGAAGCTGCACAAACCGTCCACCACCTTCTCGCGGCGCACCAGCTTCAAGACCTCGTCGCGCGACATCAAGTTCTTCTCCAAGGTAAACCATTGGATGGGCCCGCGAAGCTAAGACTTCAACTCAACTAGGTAGTCGTCAGTGGCGAACCGTGGGTCTGTCAACTGGGGTGACACAAAATGTTTTCATGGATTTGCTATACTTTTCTATGTAGATCATGAAATCATTCCAGGTTTCTTGCTTTCAAAGTGGTCAACACTAATTACGGATCAACCCTAGCTGTTTCCCTAGTTTCTCGAGTGTAACCTCTTTGCCCGTGGCAACAGGTGGTGCTGCCGCTGATGGAGAAGTACTTCAGCACCAACCGCAACTACTTCATCGCCGTCGCCACGGCCACCAACAACGTGGGTGCGGCGTCGCTCAAGGAGAAGGAAATGGTGGCCGCGCTGTTCTGCAAGTTGGCCAGCCTGCTGCGCGGTCGACTGGCCGCGTTCGGCGCGGACGTGCGTATCACGGTGCGCTGTCTGCAGGTGCTCGTCAAAGCTATCGACGCCAAGTGAGTCGACCTAGTCAGGCGAGGTTGAGCCTGTTTACTGGAATGTGGACGGTCGGCTGTCCTTAAAGCTGCCCTACGCTCAAGCACGGAGAGTGATTTCGTTTTATCGGTTTAGAGGTTCCGTAACTGACACTTTTTTTGTCCCAAAAATGCTCGAAAGATTCTGAAAAAAAAACAGTGTCTCTAAAAAGGATGAATAGAGGTACCTGAATAAACCACAACCTGGTGGTAACCAAGCAGGTGTTTTGGAAGTGATTTTAATATTCTTCAAATAAATACTAGCCGTGTGTTTGGCTTTCAATTTATTATCCTTGTCAGCTTGATAGTTCGTTGGGCTTAAACACTTAAAAACATCATGGTAGAAGAATAAAATATTTACAACTTCCAAGGCGCTAGAAGCCTTCGCTCATGAACCCGGGGGGAGCGGGGGGGGGGGACTGATAACCTTCGGCCCACCGCGTGGCGTGGGGGCGTTTTGTTTGACTGGTGGCGCTTGGTGACTGCAGGTCGTTGGTCAAGAACTGCCCCGAGTTCATCCGCACGTCGATGCTGACCTTCTTCAACAACACGGCAGACGACCTCGGACACACCATCCAGAACCTCCAGGACGTGAGTCACTAAGTCACATTGTTTCGTCACATCTTTAGTCGAGTAAACGGGTGTTAGGGGAATCTAGTAGCAGCTGGAAAAACCCCAGAAATTTTAGTTTAGTTTCATTGTTGCAGTTAAACTAGAAGAGGCAGGGATGATTCATTTCACTGAGAATTCAACGGAATTTCTGACAAAATTTACCTATATGAATTTTTTTCTTTCATTGCATTTTGAAAAAAGATAGATTTCTTGTGATTTTATCACTTGGTGAAAGTGTGATTGCACATCAATCCCCATCGAGTGTAGGCCGTTCGCGTCTGAGCCATCCCGTTGCCTTGTAGGGTCGGTACAGCCACCTGCGTGGCACGCACTTGAAGACGTCGACGTCGCTGTTTTACGTGAACGGCGTCATCCTGCCCGTGCTCACCTCCATGTTCGACCACCTGCAAGGCTGCGAGTATGGCGCCGACCTCCTGCGTAAGTCTCTCGCCTCGCCTTTCATTTCATTTCGTTTCATTTCATTTCGTTTCTCACAGGGGCTGTAGCCGCCTAACATTGAATGTGCAAACATACTGGAGTGCATAACATGACATTCAAAAAACGATTGTGGGTATTTTAAAAAAAAACGAGACTGGATAAAAATGCTAAAAAGCCCACTACTAAATTCCTAACGTTTCGCAAACTGTCCTGCTTGCTTCGTTTAGAAGCCCCCTGATGAAACTTACAACACACTTAGCGAAACGTTGGGAATTTATCAGTGAACCTTAGCAGTTTTACCCAGTTAAGTACACAGTTTTTATTTGTGAAAACTAGTGCCAAGATGAGAAAGTAGACATGTGGCTAGAGAAATTGTGTGGTGTTTATTTTCCCTGAATTGATGAAAACCGTTAGTTTGACAATTTTCCCTCCGGCTGGAATGGGAGCAATTTTTTTTCTTTGTGCCTCTAAATTCTTAGCTTACGACTATTTAAAAGTTACATTATGTTAGTTGAGACCCTAGGGGGTTGCAGCCTCTTTAAAAAACACCATATTTCATGCAGGATAAGTCACTTTTTTAGAGTAGAAAAGTAATAAATTCATCCGTTGGTCGTGAATTTCGTGGGTAACTCCTTCTCGGCCCGATCGCTGAGATATATCGTTGACCCCGGGCGCTAACGATGGTTTCCTCTGCAGTGGACGAGATCCAGGTGGCTTCCTACAAGATGTTGGGCAGCCTCTACACTCTCGGCATCGACCCCACGCTCACGCACGACAGGCAAGTGAACAGGCAACGCCTGATACTGAATTTGCTTGTGGATGGGCCGTAGGAGGGATCTGAAAACTCACAAAACACTGTATGCTTAAACAACATTATTGTAACGTGAGCATCTTCCAAGTTCCAATATTTTAGATTTCATCTTGAAAACAATCTTGATGCATTGCGTTCTATGGTAAGACCGCGATTTTCCGAGCTGTGAAAGATTTTTCGAAACGATTAAATATTTTTGCTCTGTTTGATTAGATTTGTGGCCCTAAAAATCACGAATTTAAAAAAGGAGACCCAAGGCCCTTTTTAGAAACAGATATCTAATCTAGCAGAGCAAAACCGTTGAGCATCGCAAACCTTCCCATTCAATTCTCCTGTAACGTGACCGAACGGTTTGTCACGTTGGATAAACCAGTTATCGTGAGATCACCGAAGTTAAGCAACATTACGCTGATTCAGAGGGTGGGTAGATAACCATTCATACCAACGTCCATTTCTGTTCGGGAAAGAGGCTGGAGAGTTTGAAGCTAGTGCACCAACTTCACTCGCCTTGCCAACAACCTTCCAACAGCACGGATTAAGTGGAGGAATCTCGTGCTGTTCGAGTTGTACCGTCCTTCGAAAGGGACGTTTTGCTGTGATCCCCTTGGTGCTTTTCGACACCAGTAGACGGCTTGCCGGCACAAGATTTCCCCTATTCACTGTTAGGCTCATCATCACCCTCATTATCACCCTATCATTCACTGACGCCGAATGACGAGTGCCACAGGGCGATAGGTCGAGTGCGTCGTTCTACACCAAACTGTGCGTCCTTCTAACTCGTGGACGTCGTTGGCTACAGGAAGTACCTGAAGACGGAGATCGACCGACACCGGCCGGCGCTCGGCAGCTGCCTGGGCGCCTTCTCGTCCACGTTTCCCGTCGCCTTCCTGGAGCCGCACCTCAACAAGCACAACCAGTTCTCCCTGCTCAACCGCATCGCCGACCACTCGCTCGAGGCGCAGGGTATGTTCCGATTGCCATGCCTTGTGCCGTGCCGCAAACACACTGGTACCTTCGAATGTTAAGTTTTTTTGTACATTCTGTCGGGGCTGAAAATCCAGCGGCAAATGTGCTGGTCAAATGAGGTATCCGGTGGGCTTTTTAAATATTCTGTCAATCACTAGAGGGTATTTGGTGTGAATTTTTCATTCTTTGAAATATTTACTTACCAGTTACATTCTCTAAGCCTTTTCACAGATGACAAGTGACAACCTTTGCACGAGCCGTTAGACTCACTACAGACCCTCTCACACCACATACCCTCTAGGATTGACAGCCTGTTCAAAAAGCCTACGGGATACCTCCTTTGACGAGCACATTTGCCGCTGCACTCAACCCCGAAAATACTGTAGACTTTCATGCGTAATGCTAATCAAAACGAAAATTCCAAAAGATATTGTAGACGTTAAAAAAACAACTGTCAATAAACTGGGTAACACAACAAAAACTGCAGAAATAAATTTCCGAAAGTGAAAGGTCATCGACCTTGTGAGGTTATGTTTGGTTTATAGGACATTTTCCCCGTTAAGTGCTAGGTCGTTGACCCCGTGAGGTTTGGTTAGGGTAGGTTAGGTAAATTTGATGGGTTGTTGACCTCGTTAGGTGCTAGGTCGTTGACTCTGTGAGGTTAGGTTAGGGTAGGTTAGGTAAATTTGATGGGTTGTTGACCCCGTGAGGTGCCAGGTCGTTGACTTTGGGAGGTAAGGTCCTGTGTTACTGTCCTTGTCCCCATGGGCTGTCTGATTGCGTGTCGCTGACCTCTTGTGGCGGTCGTTGCAGACGTGATGGCTCGCATGGAGCAATCTATGCCGACGCTGGAGACGATCCTGGCCGAGGTGGAGGCGTTCGTGGACTCTGAGAAAACGTACGGCGACTGCCCGCACGTGATCGACGTCATCATGCCGCTGCTCTGCTCGTACCTGCCGTTCTGGTGGAACCAGGGCCCGGACAACGTCAGCCCCACCGGCGGGTGAGTCTCTCACTATCTCCTTCTCTTTCTTTGTCTCTCTGTGCCTATGTGCCTCTCCTTTTCTCTTTCTTTCTGTCTCTACATCTCTATCTCTCTCCCTCTCCATATCTGCCGCTTAACCGAACGGTTTGGCGTGTTGAATACACCGGTTCTCGTGAGATCACCGAAGCTAAGCAACATTGCGATGGACCAAAGGGTGGAAAGGGGACCATGTTTACCAAGGTTCATTTCTGTTTAGGAGAGAGGTTAAAGGGTTTGAAATTAGTGCAGCAGCTTCACTCCCCTTGCTATCAACCTTTCGACAGTACGGATTGGTGGAGGAATCCCATGCTGTTCGAGTTGTACCGTCCTTCGGAAGGGACGTTAAGCGGTGCTCCCCTTGGTGCGTTTTGACATGAAAAGGCTACTTGCCGGAACCGAGTTTCCCCTCTTCCCTGTTTGGTTAATCATCGCCCTCTTCATCACCCTATCATTGACCGAAGCCTGTGTGCTACATGGCCAGTTGTCAATACAGTGTGTCTTTAAACGCCACGTAATCTATCAAAATCATATCTCTCTCTCCCGCTCCCTCTCTCCCTCTATCGACCAGTCTCTTGTACCCTTCGTAACTTCGTACCCTTCGTATCATTCGTACCATTCGTCCTTTGGCTCAGCATCCTCATCTTTCGGTGGTATTTCTTTGGTCCCTTAGTGTTGATCCATCGATCCCTCGATCCTGATATCCGATCGTAAACGATTAGGACGCATTCAGCCGCGGTCGTTATCCAGCCTTTCTCATGGAAACATGGCTTCGAGGCTGGTAGCTCGTAATAAGTTTCGAGGGCTCTGCTCTGGAGAGTCTGATTGCTCGCAGTCGCCGCGCAAGCTCAGAGGCGAGACCGACATGTTTTCTTTAAGTTTAATATGTCGTTTGCAATGATTATTGATTATACTTTCCAACACTTTTCGATTCATTATCTTTGAGGATATTGATACTGACGGCTACAATTAGCCTGTTGGTGCTCACAAAAGTTCACTCAACCCTGCTTTCAGCCACCGAACTAGCCCGAAGAATATGAAAAATCACTTCAAAAATACCTGCCTACTCGAGGACTCGAACCCCAGACCTTTTGATTAAATGGCAACTGCTCTACCACTGATCTGAGCAGGGTAAAAAACCTTGTACCCATGTAAGCAAGAGCAGGATGAATAGGGGCTATTTTATCTCGAACCCCGGATGGGTTCGAGTTCTCGAGTAGACAGGTATTTTTGAAGTGATTTTGCATTTTCTGATTAATGCTAGCCATTTAAATGGCTTTAAATTTGTAACCCTTGTCACCTGACTAGCCCGTTTGTTTCGCCTCCTGCTGTAATAGTCTGCTAACCTGGGTAGTGGCGAGTCGTTCTGGTAGCGCTGGCCGGTAGTAGAGTTAGCAGCTATTATAGGATAGGAATAGGGGACGACTGGGAAGTGTAGCGGTAATTCAGGCTAGTCTTTAGTTACTTCGCAATATGTCGATTGGTGAACGCACAAGTCGATATTTATTGAAGGGCAAGTGATACAGAGTGATTAGTCGGAATTGGTGTTAGATGTTGATAGAATGGAGGCCGTGATAACACTGCTCGTGCCGCGCTGGGCTGGCCAGCGATAGAGGTTAGCTAACTCAGCATTCTGCTAATACATGTGTTTATAGGTTGCTGTGCATAATGTAAATACCGTGAAATAAATGTATGGTTGGTAATTAGATGTAGAAACGTGTGTAATAGATTGATCTATTACACGGCTGTCTAGAAACCACGTGACCATGGTGACGTCCGAGCACATGAACCAGCTGCTGTCTAACGTGCTGAAGATGATCAAGAAGAACATCGGCAACGAGAACGCGCCGTGGATGACGCGCATCGCCGCCTACACGCAGCAGATCATCATCAACTCGTCGGAGGAGCTGCTCAAGGATCCGTTCCTGCCGCTGGCCGAGCGCGTCAAGAAGCGCACGGAGAACATGTACCACAAGGAGGAGTCGCTGCGGGGCTTCATCAAGAGCTCCACGGACGACACCTCGCAGGTGACCGCACTGACACATGACATGACGTGACATGACAGCACGTTACACAAATGTAACACACCAATCAATCTGTAAAATTATTACATTTTTAATGCTCGTGTCTTCTGTCTAATTTCAGCACTAGTTTTCAAAAATACTGTTAGTAAATGGGTTAAACTGCTGAAAACTTCTAACAGTGAAAACTGCCAACGCTTATTTACCCAGGTATTTTATTATTAACCCAGGTATTTTATTATTAACCCAGGTGAATTTTAGAAGGCAGAGTCGATTATCCTTTGAGGAAATTGTAAGTAGGCTTTGCTAGGAATTTTGTTTTTTTGTTTTTCCCTATATAAGTTCTTGTTCACGTTTAAACTGCCGGACAATCGCCCCGAGGAAGCTTTCAATATAGTTAGCGAAACGTGGCAGTTTGTTTGTTAGAAGTTTTCAGCAGTTTAACCCATTTACTGACAGTTTTTTGAAAATCAGCCAAATTGCTTAATTTCATAAAATATAATTAAATGTTTTCACTCGTTAAGAGCCGTGCCTACCTTGACGTCGTTCTGACGGCTGCGCGTCGTGGTTTTCTAGGTGGAGGCACAGATCCAGGAAGACTGGCAGCTGCTCGTGCGGGACATTTACGCCTTCTACCCGCTGCTCATCAAGTACGTCGACCTGCAGCGTAACCACTGGCTGCGTAACAACATCAGCGAGGCCGAGGACCTGTACAACCACGTGGCCGAGATATTCAACATCTGGTCCAAGTCGCAGTACTTCATGCGCGAGGTCGGTGTCTCCAACTTGTTGTCGATTTGGGCAAACCTGGCGTAGCGTTAAGGTTTGGGTTAGGGTTCATCGGGCAAGACTATCATTTCGTTGGATTTCGTTGGATTTTACTCGTAAACTGTATTTTACTTGACCATAGGGTTGGGTTAGAGCTCATCGGGCAAGATAAGCATTTCTGGAATTTGTTTTCAAATTCAGGCTAGAAATATAGCTCCGTGGACACGGGAGCGTCCTCCAACCTATCCATTTCTGGTGGCAGCAAATACCTCGACCAGAACAACCCAAAATCCTGAGTCAGTCTCCATGGGTCAGTCCATGTGGGGAGAGGGTGAATAGGATGAATAGAATGAAATCCGGGACCTCCCATAACGCCTAGTGGCCAGAGGTCACTGTATTATAACTGGTGTTTATTTTAACGTATTACTAAGAAAGAGGTTGATCCAAATGCCATATAATATCATTTTTACACAATTGAAAGAATATATTACATAGATTTGGTCGTAAAATTAACTAGAGGTAGTTTAAGAGCTGTGTTTGACTCATTGGGCCCCAAAGATGGCGGCATATCATGCATTGATCTGGCCAGAATAGGTCCACGTGTAAACTCTTCAGGCAGATGCTTATATAACGTCTGTTTGGGCCCAACAGTAGAGTGCACATTAGTTTAAATGGATTTGGTTTGGGTCCGTGGTCTCTTCAATCCTTGCTCGTCCATTCGAGTACCGATTGACGCCTACAGCGCGCGCCGGCCGTCATGTTTTCAGGAGCAGAACTTCATCGCCGCCAACGAGATCGACAACATGGTGCTGATCATGCCCACGGCCACCAGGAGGTCGGCCGTGGTCGCCGACGGTGGCGCCCCGTCGGGTGGAAGCAAGGCAAGTCACTTGTCACTAGCTTCTTTAGTGCATGCCCTTTCTCGTGGATACCAGCATCCTCATCTAGACATACAAAACTAAAGATACTACCACACTAGCCTTCAGCTAGATGACCAAAACCGTTTGGAGTTATGTGAATATCTTTATTAGTACGGAGATTTTGAGAGCTGGCTAATATGGAGCAGTGTTTCACGGCAGTGCTCTATTTTAAGTTATTTTTCGGCTCTTCAAAGGGCCTAGAAACACATTCGTCGAAACGTTGGGTTGACAACTTTATTACTACGTTCTACTACTACGCATTGTCACGAAACATTTCTCCGTACATATCTTTAAACTTCATTTTTTTTTGTTGTAAAAACGTGCATCTTTACATCATATTTTGATTGTGGCTAATGTTAGAATGTCTTGCAACTTTACTGCTGTACTGTGTCCTGATTATTTTCACACCCACGCATGGCATCCGGAAATTGAGACTTGACCTTTATAAGTAATGCCGTCAATTTGGGTTCTTTAGGGCACCAGGGAGTTGAAAACAGTATTGGCACGAGCCTCCTGTCCCTGCTCTCTTGAGTGGTATAATTACAATACATTCCATTTTGCAAGAAATCATACAGTAGCATTAAAATGAATTTATCAATTCTATGGCTATCTGAATGGCACTGATTATTTTTGATCTTGATTTAAGAAGGCCATGGAAATGATAAACTCATTTAAATTCTACTGCACTGCACTCGGTACACCCACAAAATGGCCATACAGCTTCCCGTGTTAATTTTCACCAGCGCCCCTGGCGGAAAAGTGTGCTCTTAAAAAGCATGGAGGTATGGCTCTGAAAAGACTGAAAAGACAATTTGAAGATAAAGTAGAATTTCCTATATTTGTTCGAGTTTATGTCTGCGCGTGTTTGTATATAATATTATTGTCTGTGCAAATTACAAAGCAGAGCAAGACGTTGAACTGGTTGAACCCTTTTATCTTCATTCATTCTCTACTGGCTCCGAAAGGTCCAGCGTTGCAATTTCGCTGAATAAGTGTGTTTCTGACATTAAGATGTTGATTGATCCGTCAACGTTGAAATGTTTCTAACTGTGATTGTAATTCGTCGCGGTCGCGATCGTGTTGCAGAAGAAGAAGAAGCATCGCGACAAGAAGCGTGACAAGGACAAGGAGCTGCAGGCGAGCCTGATGGTGGCGTGTCTGAAGAGACTCCTTCCGGTCGGCTTGAACTTGTTCGCCGGCAGGGAGCAGGAGCTGGTGCAGCACTGCAAGGACCGATATCTCAAGGTAAGTCTACCGCAACCCAACGCTGCCTTCGATCTGACTCACTTGGCCGACCCACACTGGGGAACGTGTGCTGGTTTGCATTGCTGGGATTGCTCCATAGAAAAAGGGTTGCCAAGAACTACAATCCCTATGTTAAAAAGTCTACGCGGCGAAGAGAGAGATAGAAGATAT
>QKMV01002314.1:0-13591 GCA_003287335.1 Lednia tumana
GTTAGCGAAACGTTGGCAGTTTAGTTTCAGTGAAGTTTTCAGCATTTTAACCCAGTTATTAACAGTTTTTTTAAAAAATATGTCAAGTGACTAGATAGATCGTATCAAATGTCTTCTACCTAGACCGATATAGGTTGGTACATAAATTGTTAGCTTCGTTGCTTTGGGGAGGACCCGGGTTGAAATTCTATTTGAGGCTTACAAATTTAACATTCTCAAAATGTTAACCAATAACACAATTCCAGCTGGAATATTTTAGAGGTAAACCATTAACGTAAACTATGTGACTAAAGTATTTTAACCACTATTTTGAAACTTTTAGGGACATCTTTTCTGGTTTTATTCTAGCCATTCTGAATGTTTTGCTCAAATTCTCACTCACTTGAGAACTTATATCTTTTCTACCAACATGATATGAATGATATGAGTGGCTCTTAAGCTAATCTTTATTTATCAATTCAAATTGTAGCCTGGGGTCTCATTGAACTTTACTCAGCTTCTGATAGCTAGGCTAGAGTCTGTCCATCAATGGATGCTGCCATCATCTCTTATCATTTTTGTAAACACCAAGTGGCAGAATTTTAGACAGCTCCATATTGACAAGATAAGCTTGCTTACAAGTTATCTATTGAAGTGGGCAAGAGATTCACAAATCAGAGAGAACAATAATTTATTGGAGATGATATCAGTTTCTAATAAGATGAACAAAAAAATCACTGTGATTGGACAGTAATTCTAAAAGGACCCAAGTACCCCAAGTCAGATTTTTGCATCCTACTGACCCAGGGCTGGTGCAACTATTACACATTCAGAATGAATCAAAGAGAATGCAGTGGAGGTGCCTACAATGAATTTCACTTCAAAAGTTTTACTGCGGCCCACTTGGCCCCCTACCCTTTTAGTTTCTATGGGCCATTTTCTGCTAATCTATACACACAGTTGAAATGGCCTTATCAGATATAGACAAACTTGATAGCATTATATAGTGTCTGGTCAGAGAAAGATTTGATGTGGGGAAAAATGAGGTCAAATAATAAAAGTTTCTTGGCTAGATGCACAACACCATGTTTATTGAAACAGTGGATGTATAGGCCAACATTTTGCCAACATTTTTGACATTATCAGATTGAATTCTAGGTAAAGGCTCTCTTTTCATAGGTTCCTAGCTACCGCTCCTATAGAAGAAGCACTTATAAGTCAGTTCTTTGATGCAGGCAAATTTTACATTAATCACCGGTAGATTTTGAGGGAGCTCGAAACATTGTGATCTCTTCAGTCATTAATTTACGATTGGATCTACTTATACAATCACGGATCATTGTTCATTTTGAAAACCCTTCGCTTCCCTCCTCCCGTGGCTAGGAAGACGCACTGGATCCCAGGCCCCGCGCCGGTGATTTCGATCCCAACAACTCTGCGCCTGGATGCGGTAGAGACGAGGCCCAACGATGTACGGCGCCTGACGTTCTCTGTGACTGGGCCGGACCACCTAAGTCTGATTGTCTCGCCCGTGCCTGGCATCGCACTCACTGCCTGGAGTCATCTCTCCGGCCCACCTCTGGCTTCTGCCGCCAAGTTCGCTGGCCGACCCATCTACTTCGTCTACTACAGCTGTGCTGCCGAGCCCACGCCCTGGACCTTCTGGATAGACCTAAAGGTATGGCTGAGAAGGGATAGAACATTGTTTTCCATTCCTCCAGCGAAGACTGCAAAATTCACAACCCTCCATGCAGATTGACGGGAGGGGTCAGGTACAGAAAATGGAGCTATAAGGTTCTTCCCTGTAGCTCTTGGCCCTTGCGGCATGTTAAACGATTTTGCTCAGTTCAATCTTCACTCGACTAGACGTCAACGTCTTAAGTCTAAAATAATGAAATGTTTGAGAAAATTCCTCAGCCCAAGTCACGGTGGTCAATGCAGGCCTGATTGGCAAGTTATTGGGCATTCACTTAGCATTGTTTTCACTTTCATCTCTTCTACCCTTATCGGCTGGATCTAAACGTGCAAGGCTGACAGAGGATGGGTACATTTAACCTTGACCCAGGGGCCTGCAGTGGATTTTGAGAGTGACTAGGCAGAATATTAAAACATTTTTAAACATTTTTATTTTATTTTAAGTAAAAATTTTCATTTTTCCAAAAATAACTTTTTGCAAATTTAACTGTCAGAATGTAATTCACAGTGGAAGAATAAGTCAGAAACAAATACTATATCAAACCAACCTGAAATTTCAGAAAACTTTGGATTCTCTGGCGGCGCCCTGAATCCCAGGTATTCAAACTTTTCCGAGCTAGACATAAATGTCTCTGAAGTTCTGTTAGCTAATTAGGAAAAATAGTCCCTAATTGATCAAAAACCATCCAAAAAAGGCCCGCTTTTGGGCGCTAGCGGTTGAGATCCCCACGTTGCAGTAAGTTGGCAAATGTTTAGCATGTATAAAAATTTTCAAAAATCTAGCTCAAACGGTATGGTAACACATAAAAAACATGATTTCTTGTTGAAACATTAGAACAAACGACGACATTATGATAGAGTCTAGTGTGTAGAGTGTGTTATAGAGTAACCCCATGATAATTTTCCACCCGCTTTTCTCTATGGCAAGGCATACATGACGCTAACGCTAACTAACGCTAACCAAATGTTCCACAGGGAAGTGTCGGAGCAAACGAACCGCGAGTGGATATTGCCCTTAATAGTCATTTCATCCATGGGCCGAACAAGCAGTCGCTGACGTTCCAACGCTTCCTTGGACAGTTCCCGCAGTGGGCCACCATCACCGCATGGGAGGCCACCTACGAATCGTGGAAGTTCTGATTGTGATTTTCTGATACATTCAAATACCTACACACTTGCTTACCTTTATCAAGGTATCTCGTTCAGTATTACTTTGATACTAATTTTAACAGTTTAAAGGGCACTTTCCAGCCTATTTATAGATGCTTACGGAACGATACTGTATCAAGTTCAAATTTGAGATGAACACACCCTGTATCTGGGTTATGAAAATTCATCAATGATCACTAAATACTCTTGTGCTAGTACAGAGTAAAAGTTTAACGTGTTGTCATTAACGTGCAATGTGCATGTGTTGATATAAGATGTTGTGGATACAATGGAAAACTTCCCTAAATATTGGTGATATATTTGCGAATGTGCACAAAGCTTCTGTAGACTTGACCGAAGAGATTCTAGAAATACCTTTTTGGGATTTGGAGATTAGTTGCGTGAAGTTTACTGGTAGTTACTATGCAATTGCAATCATTAAATGACTATAATCTTCTTATTTCCTCGAATCAATTTGCAAGCTAGCATTTCCTAGGCACTTGGAAGGTAGATGGGCAATTCAGGTCGTAAACAAAGCCATGTGCAATAATAATTTTAATATTAGAACTACCTACCATTTTCATGTGACAGTGAAAATGTTTTTTCAAAATCAAGCAACGTTAATGAATAGAAGACAACATTAACGGTAGCTAAGCAGGAAGTAATGTTTCAAAAGCTGCTGGCTGCAATCTTCTACTTGCATTCAACTAAATCACTAGGCCATTGAGGGAAAAGTCAGTAGCTGGTGAAATTAATGCTAGTGCCTTCGTAGATGAAGCTTTTGTCATGACAAATGGGATGCTGCGTCTTCTTGTTAAGTTTTATAAATAATCGTTAAGTGCTCTTATGTTTCGGCAAATTATTTCACTCGACATTTTACAAGCAGGCGAGTAGTCCTCGTTACTAGCGCACAGCGCCATCTTACCATCAAAATTGCCAAACATAACTGCCGGTGTTAATTCATCAAATTACAAAGACTACTTTTTGTCTGCACTTGAAATTTTTGGAATTTGGGCTCGGTATTGTTTTCAATGCCTTCTCGTTTGAAGTCGGGTTTTCTGTATCAAGTGGTCGCAGGTCAATGCTGTTTCGTTGAACCTAAGAGAGTTAGGTAGCAGTTCTGTACATACTGCATTGAGATTGTTACATGTTTATAATTTATATTGGGAAGGGAGTCTTTGTAAATCTGTATATCTACGTTCATTGTGAAGCAAAACAGGGTTGTTCGGTGTAACTTTTTGTGAAAGACTTAAGGGATGTATTAAGGTAAATATTTTGTATTTCTTTTGCATTATTTCATTTCTATATTTTTTATTTCAATCAGTTACTAAGAAATGGCTGATTTATCCCAAGTTAATTAATATTTAGGCTCATTTGTATCACAGTTACTCTTTCCCATGTCACAACCAATCCAATAAATAATAATTCTATAGAGTAACTTTATCTATAGACAATTATTATAAAATACCTAGTACATTTTTAAGATTTACTTCAGTGTTATCTGTTTGTAATTTCATTAAAATTTGAGATTTTGGGGAATTGACTTGAACCGTCAATCAGTAGCAGTCAATAGGGTTGCGTACATAAGTGTTGTGTTGATTTCCCGGAAGTGAAAGCTGGCTTGATGTGACACAGCCGATGTTTGATACCACTCAGCTATGCCGACATCTTGCCTTCTCTACCTCCAGATTACGGAGAACTTCATCTCATCTCCTAGGCTTCCCCAAATCACCAAGTTTCAAACTGGCTGTTCAGTTGCAGCATAGTTGCGGTCTTGAAGCATTTCTCATTGGGTTTGTCCAGTTATGCCATCAATTCCAAAATTGGCCCCTTGAAATACATAGCTTAAATCACACATATAATATGAAACAGAAACATTGCTTGACAGGAAAGATGAGGGAGTGCAACTTACCAGGAAAGGAAATTGACGAGTAGAGAGAACAAGTAGAACAAAAAACAAGGGTGCTTGTCGAGTACGTTTGATGGATGGTTATGTCAAACATCTTGCAGATTTCTGTAAGAAAAAGTGACACTCAGACATATAATTATCAAGTATGCAGTGGAATTCAAGAAAGCTTCAAGTTTAAGTCACCACTTCTGTTATAACTTTTAATCACTTCTCTGCATTTCCGCTGCCCGCTAAGTATGTTTCAGATTCAAAAACAAAAAAATTTCACATGCTAGGTATGAATGCTACGAATAGTGTGCTAAATCACTTAGCATTCATACCTACTCTGAGAAACAGTTATTTTGAAAACCAGTGCCAAGTTGAGAAAAAAGCGAGCCAAAAAAAAATTATTCTAGTATGTTTCAATGCGTCGGTTTCATTTTATGCAAAGTTGCACTCCCTCATATTTTCCCTCAAAAATATGTTCTGGACATGTTCTTTACTTAAACCATAATGAGTAATGACCAAACATTCTAAATTGAACAAATTAGTCTGCATGCACAAGACATGCTGCATCATTTGGCCTGCCTGGGTCAAAAAATCCTGCTGCTCATAGCAACCACACTTTTGCGTTTTTAACAATGGTTTTTGCCAAGGATATGCCTACTGAATGAAGCTCGTCGAAAAGTAGGCAGCATTACTGACCCAAAATGTACCAATCAGTGATCGAATTGAAAACTAGAACTGTGCACCCTTTGCAGAAAGTGAATAGATTATCGGTAGTGAAATACACACATTCATATTTCAACAACCGTTTTCTTTGTCAATACACAACGTTGGCTTAGAAGTTCACCCTCTTACCTGGACACTGCACCTATTCCTGTACACGACACCGCCAAGCATCACCTCACCATTCACTCTGCTGCCCAACACAGCGCGTATCCGAACGAGGTGCTTGAACCCTCGCTTCACCCCCAACCCATCGTCGACCAATGACTCACCACCTCAATCGAGCACGTCGCCCAAATCCGGTCCCCGCTCGGTAGCGTCGCGTCCCGTCCCGTCCCGTTGCCTCTCGACGTGGTCCTGACTCCTGGCGACATCGGCCCTCGGCGGAAGGCACAACTCACCTTCCAGCGCTAGCCGGCTCGCGTCGCCAACGAGTTGACCACCACACCAACTCAACACCACCTGAAGATGCACAGTTAATGTCGTCCCGCGGGATGCTACGTGCGGCGCGTGCTAGCAATGTCGAATGAGGCTGGTTCCATTGTTCTCATGGCTATCGGACTTGAATAGGTAACATTCTCCGTGTTATCATGGGTGTAGGTAGGTGCTTGACGGCAGGAAGTTGGCTGCGGCGATGTCACCTCTGTACTGCGACGACGCGATGGTCATTCTTGCACGTTCGCGATGACGCGGCGTCGCGTTTAGATGTTTGTTACGCGATGCACTTAGAAAGTGTAGTGGTCGGCTGGTTGAAAAATAAGGAAAGCACAGTACCTAAATCGCAGGGGAACGCGTCACAATTTTGCACCACTCCCCAGACTAGTAATCCAGATTTTCGGTTCGATACTCGTGACCAAGCTATTGTGGTCAGCAGCCTGGAAAATGTTGCCAGCTCAGTAGTGCAAACAAGGTTTCCCGTGATTTACTACGTCCATTCCAGCTTTAGTTGCTGGGATAGATTTTCTATTTGAGGGCACGGCCGTCTTCTTGACAACTCTCGTTCTCAACCCGCTTTTGCAGAGGTCATTCACGATTGCGCCAAAAAATAAAACCTTTTCGTGATTTTCAAAACGGAAGAGCCGGAATAATTTGATCGAGAGAATCTCAATAAGAGATCGAACAATGACATAGTTACGACTGAATGGCACTTAAACATGAAGTCATAAAGCAAATTGTTAATGTTTCGCTGTCCTTGGAATTGTCGTTAACTAGCCGGTACCAGCCTTTTCCCTGTACCACGGTCCACGTTCACGTGAGACCGAAATGGATGATAAATACGTGCGAGCAGTTAGACGCACTTACCCATTTCTGTCACGCGTTGTCGCTGCGAGCGGCACTCCCAAAATATCTCTAGCCGGTGGTAAGCACCAACCAACAGATTTTGTCTTCGATTTCGATTCCCTCTCAGAAATTCGAGTGCTATCAAAGTGTTATCTATAGCCACGAGCTACGCAGCGATCTAAAATGCAGCGGAAATGGTGTCTTCTGTCGATGGAAATGCAGCAGTTCGTTTTCCACGGGCGTCGAGACTGCTGCTGTGGCGACTCTCCTCTGCGGTCCTCTTCGACGACTGACGAAGGTGTCGTCGGGCACTCGAAGTGACCAGCTCTCGCCTCTATGCTCGCTCGGAGGCGGTAATCAGCGCGTGTTTGCTCAGTAATAAACACCGAGGTGCAATGCATCGCTAATCAACTTTAGTACCTAGGCATATAACTTTTCTCACGTACAGCTAACTCCTCGACGACACCACGCTAATGTACCCCGGAACGGCTGAGACGTGTCAAAAATTTTGCAGCCGAGAGCATGACGACGGGTTTGGGAAGTCGTAGTTGTGGGCAGTTCCCGGACACCGGAGACATCGGAAGCCTGATGATTACGTTTGGTCGTTTGGATAAGGTGTCATGGCCAAAATGACAAATATGTCTCTACGCTTTCGACTGATTCGAAATTAATAATCCACCGACAATTTTTTTAAACAAAATCGAGTAAGGCTGGCGGCTGCTGAAGGCCAAACTTCATCAAACAAATTGTAGCGGTTACAATTGCAACAAGTTCTTCTAGTTTCAATGGTATCTTAATGCAACCGCACCTTATGTGTCCTCATCTCGTCATTGCTAAAGGTATAGGAGTTTTCCAAAATATTTTTCGGTGCCTTAAACATATATCAACTTAAATTTTAAATAATGCACCCATTTATACGTATATGTAGTGAAGGTAAATAAGATTTTATAAATAAACGAAAAGAACAAATATAAACTGGGCAAGTTACTTTAGTTCAGTCAGGCAACGTATTGGTAGAAATAGGATCTAGAACAGAATTTGAAATGAACTTTTCTTTAGAAACGTGCTAATGAGTTGAACAATCCAAGGCAACTCAACGTTCGCTGATTGGGTTTGTTAGCGACGCGCGTGGTGCTAAACGAAACATCTTTTTACTCGACTACTCGTGAAGATTCAGGCGGAGACATGTGAAAACATTATTCATATCTGGCGTTGATGCTGTCAGGCTGCCAATTGTCAGCCACTCGCGAACTAAGACTAAGAACTTTTGGTTCACAGTTAGCCCGCGCGATAGGTAATTCAATTAGCAATATTGTTAATTTATATTCTCCTTTTTTCGGTTCGCCACAATGCAAAAAGACAATCAGCTAGCAAAGGAAGTCTTGAGGCCAAGCCACCGTATATTTTAATCATACATACCTTAAGTGCACTTATACAAGAAGCCGAAGCCGAAGCCATTCGTGTGTTTTCCAAAAAAGCAGTGCTGTCCGTGAAAATATTCGTGCTCCCAATAAAAGTGGCCTGTCACCTATAGAGCACCTCATTATTTCTACTCACGTAATGAGAAGGTAGCTACTAGCTGGGTCGATAAGCAAACGGTTAATCATGTCAATATTTTTCTTGGCTTAGTGCCCATTACTACACTCTGACTCTAAACAACTCAGCGAATGCACTATAATGGGTGCTGGCTGCTGATGATGCAATGGCCAAGCGTTAAAAATGCACTTTGCTAGGGTGCAAAATGTAAGTAATGGAGCTGGGTGCAGGTCCTTAGGGAAATATTACGTAACATTTATAAAAGTGTAAAAAGTCTGCAAATTACAATTTTTTCATCGTATCTATGAAAACGAATCCACAAGTTTTTCATGCTAGGTGATGCAAGCTCAATAATATTACGCTCCCCTAGCACAAAATGCTGATGAAAAACTATGTTGTGGGAACGCACGTGATGTGTGACGTCAAACCCACGTGCGTTGATCACATGGCACCGCCATTTTTCATCCAGCTGAGCTGTCATCGACAGTGCAGCGCTGTCACTGTCAGGGACTGTGTGCTTTGATTGCGCTCTAATTTCCTAGAGCTTACGAAATACATGTTTCAGATAACGAGGGAGTATTAGGCCAGCTATATTCTCCATTGCTATATTTCCATCACATTTCGAACTGAGCAGAAGCTCTGCGTTTAGTCCTTTATTTGTGACAGCGGTTAATGTGTTAGGTTAATGTTTGCAATCAGAATGTTGCAACCAGAATGTAAAAAGTGTGTGATCTATCTTAAATAATCTCTTTATTGGTGAATCTTGCGCTAGTGATCCTTGTGGACATGGTGAAATACACTAAAGTATTTCGACCATGCAGAACAATAACGAGGCTCACAAGCTGTTGGGCTTATCCGGCAGCGACACTGGCTCAGAAATTAATGAGTTTGTGCTAACACCTAGAAGAAAAAGGCTTAAAAGGTAAATATCTTCGCTCATATTCAGTTTGGTTGACATGCGTTAATTTTAGACTCTACGTAAGTTCGATGTAATTTTTGTCCTTTCAGCAAACGGTTTCGTGAAAGCACCGCGACTCGATCTGAAGTGCAGCACAATTCCTGTGGCTGGAGGGCACGCACAGTTGCAATCGTTATTGCCACGGCCTTGCTGATTTGCTGGCTTGTTGTTGTAACGTGGCTAGCAGTCGTCTTGCATGGAGAAATCCGCCGCCTCGATACCAGCGTCCGTGCCGGTAATTACAATCGAAATAATTCTACCCAGATTCTAGTTTACCTTTACACCAGTCATCAAAAGGTAGCTATATTTCATTTTGGTGTTGTTAATCAACAGAAATTTAAAACTTCGTTGGGTAGGTAGGTTGGTATCTAGGTAGAGGCATCAGTCGGCACTCTGCAGACAATGTAGGCAGGTTTTGCAGATGAAATGAATTTGCATTTTGCAGCCTTGATTCAGGGGGTTACTTTCCACAAAATAACATTCTAGATCCAGTATAATGCTCACTTCCCTGTACAATTTTGTAAAACATCTTCAATTTCTAGATTATAGTTATTCTATTCCTATTTCACCTATACCTAGGTCTGTTTGGGAGAGAGGTTGGATGGTTTGAAGCTAGTCAAACACCCTCACTCGCCTTGCCATCAACCTCTTGACAGCACAGTTAGTGGAGGGATCCCAGAAGTGAAGTTGTACCATCCTTCGGAAGGGACATTAAGCATTTGTCCCTTTGCATATTCGACAGGAGATGGGAACGTGCTGACACTGGGATTCCCCCTTTCTCTGTGAGATTTATCATCACCCTAATTATCACCCTATAATGCGCAGACGCTAATATACCAGTGCCATGAGGCCAGGTGTCAATAAAGTATGTCGTTAATCACCACGTATCAACTTTTCTCACAGTCACCTGTAACCCAGATACTTGAGGGAGGGATCCCTAGGGACTATCAACATTACCACTTGTTGCCTCTTCTGTTGGCTCTCGCAGGGCTGCCTTGCATTTCTTGTAGGGATACATTTCTTGTTTAATTTTTGTTTGTTTTTTACTCGCGACAAGAGCCATCAATCGGGAATGTTAGTTTCTTATTGACATCGTGTTCCAGTGGCTTAATTTATAAAGTACCCATATGCCTTTGATGTGGATGTAATAATACCGTCGATGTCAAATATTTCGCGAATTAAGCAGGGATTTCTCACTAAGCTAGTTCAATCCAGGCCAAAGAACAACCTCAAAACAGTCCGAACGGCCAGTGAAAATGTTCGAACGGAGCTCCCAAGTGGCGGCATGCCAGTTCTCGATCTTTCTGAATTCGCCGCCCCCACACGCGTGATTGCGCGCGACGCCGCCGTCCTCCGCACCCCAGGCAGAGGGGTGGGCGACGTCGACGTCGACGTCGACGCCGGATCAATGCGGGGCTCGGGTCGATCCGTTCGCCCGGTGGTGGAGGCTTCAGTCGTCGTCAAGGACCCTCCGTCGTCGCACTCTCGCGCGGCGCCTCGCACACTGCCGCAAGGACGTCGCGCAATTGTAATCGGACGTTTTTCGTCGACTGTTTGCGAGCGATTTTATCATGACAAGCGGATTAACAGTCATTTCGAAAGACAAGACACGTTTTTAAGACAGCTGTGACGTCGTCGTCGTCGCTGCGGTTGGTTTGCGTTTCCCAAATAAGTTCTAGAGCCTCGATTTCTTATCGCTCATGTGAAGTGACTCAGAAACAATAAGACTATTATTATCATCAAACCGACAACCGGTGGCGATTGTGAAGTTCTGCTAGCTAGGGTGTGTACATTGCGGCTTTGTGGAAGGTACGGGATACGCGGAATAGGGGACAGACAGGTGATTAAGTCCCAATTCGTCCAATCTTCGCCCTCACACACACACACACAAACACACATATACACACATACATACATACACACACACACACACGACCGCCAGTGCTCTCTGGTTGGTCGCTACGACCGGTCGCTAATTAATATTCCTTTCACGTCACGTTGATTAATGAGTGAGCCGATAACGGCCAGATAACACAACACAACAAAGTGGGAAAAAGCCACTCGAAAAAAACACACGCCAGCTGATTGACAGATATCTGTGCCAGCAGCGATATACGTATATTAGTTCGTAACGTGTATTCTCGGTGCTTGGCAATAATTAGGCAAGTCAACTGAACAGTAGTCAGCTTAAATATTTGCACTCCCTCCTCGCCGAGCGACGTCGTTGATTAGTTGCGATCGGCAACGTGTTGACAATGCTCGGCCACAGTTTCTAGAACATATATCAGGCTCAAAGTGCGTATAACGTCGCGAAAAAGTGCAACGTCGGTGTGCGTCAAAGAGAGTGAGACAATGATGGACTCCGTCCATCACGTCAGCGTGCCACTGCGCGCCGGCAAGAAAATGAAGAAGCGCAAAGAGTTGGACGCTTTAGTGGCACATTCAGCCGTGGCCGGCAAGCGCAGTTCGGGCAGCAGCAAGCGCAGTGGGGGCAGCGGGGGCGGTGGGGGCGCTAGCTCGCAGGACGGCTTGTTGTCGGAATCGACAGACGACCAAGACGACTACTGGGTGTTGGGGGGCAAGGGTCGTGGCAGCCGCGGACAGCTGATGCGACGTAGGGCGTGCGGTTCGCTGGTCAGGGCATGCACGGTAGTGCTCGTGTTTGCGTGCGTGGTCGCGACCACCACGGTCATGTGGCTCTTCATTGACATACGCGAGCAAGTCACCTCGCTGCGCATTGAGCTGGACCAAGGTATAGAAAACATCACGTGGTACCACTAGTACCAGCTAGCGTAAGATGTACCGTATAGGAGCTTGATTCTTGGTTTACATAGCGGTATACCACCGAACGTAAAGGTCTGTTAGTGCAAGCACATAGAAGGTATCCAACAAATTTGAATGCCACCGAAATTTCCACCATGCTTCCCTCAAAATCTCCGTCGCCCAACTTTCCGCTAATCCGAAGAGCTTTCGAGCGAGCGAAGCGTCTAAAGTCTAAACACAACTCATGTTGTGGAACTTTTTGTTGTGTTTTTTTTATCATAGCTGCAAACTTTTCCAGAATATAACTGTATGGTTTTTGGGGAAAATCGGCCGGTAGTTTTTTTTATAAAAATGTACGGAAGATAAATGTTGGGATGGTTCCTGGACACCACAAGGGCAATACCGTCACCTTACCGGTGCCTTTCTGATTCCCGACCTCTTCAGCCGTGCCCTTGTTAAGCAGCGTTGGAGCGCGAGCGTGGTTCTCTTCTGTCTGAAAAACAACCGTCGGGAATTATTGCGTGATCGCTCAGGTCCTTTATCCCCTACAATTTAGTTCAAGTCTATGGTTCAACCGTTCAAGCGTGCCGACCCCAGATGCATTCTTATCGATATCGCTGCATAGGTAGGTAGGCTATGTGCTGACGGCAATGTTGCTTCATATCAGCTCGCTTATCATAGCTTAGTATTATTAGTATTATTATTAGTTTCCATCTATATCGATATATATATTTCCAGGAATGAATTGAATCATTTTTTATTTTTATTCCTAAAGTGATAGCCAGCTGCCGAATTACTGATCTCGAGCATGGCATGATTACAGCGAACGAGCGAAGCTTCTCCATTCCACTCTTATGGGACACTTTTGTTGTAGCTAGACGAAATGTCCGATAAAGCTGAATGCTTGTGTGAATACTAGTTTTTTCTTAAAAAAATGTTTAAAAATCGCAAAAATCCCTTAAGATTAACATGGAGAAGTTTTAATAAAATAAATTGATTACGAAGCTGTAACTACAGAACAACGCCACCTCTGTTCTTGTTGAACTTATTGAATCAAGGTTGCGGGAGTATTGAAAAAATATATTTCCGCTCAAACGATTAGTCATGCCAAAATAGTCGCCGCGAGTTCATACAATGCGACACTTAATTGCACAACGTTTTCCTAATGTATAAATAAACAAGCCTCAAAAGAGTCAGGTACTTTGTGGTACGTGCAGTGACTCTACACACTAGCTCCAAAAGGTCCCGACATGGCAATCATTGTAGGCTCCGGGTTTGGGAGTAAGGCGACCATTCAGTCCTACGAGGGCCTCGCATTTGCAAGCCATTTGCAAAAGAAGAAACTTCACGAGGCTTAGGGGCGCAGAAGGGACCCCAAGTCGCTACCATGCCGCCGTTGGTATTCCGACACAGGTGGCACTGACACCTTATATTAGAGTAAAACCGTAGTAAAACGAACACCCTCCTTCCTTATTACTTTTTTGAGACTCATATCTCCTGACTAATTTCAGCACTATAGTTTTTAAAAAAACTGTCAATAACTGGGTTAAAATTCTGAAAACTTAACTGAAACTAAACTGCCAACGTTTCGCTAACTATTCTGAAAGCTTCAT
>QKMV01002316.1:0-13587 GCA_003287335.1 Lednia tumana
TCCATGTTAACATCCCGAACATGTTATCTATCAGAATAGATGGGTCTGGCTATGTTATCAAATATCTCGTAGACCAAACGTAGACCTCACATGCGAAATTGCTATACCTATAATTGATGGGTTGGGGGGGCAATTTGGTATTTGGCCACACAGCTCTGTGCCTGAGTCAGCGACCAAGTCAACACGGGTAGAAAACCCGAGTCCAGTCAAATAAACATTGATTTCAATACAAATAAACCTTATCACCTCTAATTCCGTGCACTCCTAAATAAAGCAAAGACTATGCAAACAAATTGAATATGATTTTGTAATTCTTAATGGATCTTGCAATTTTCATAATCACTTAAAAAACATTCTATGTGAACTAAAGCGCAGCAGTGCTCTTCTATCACGTGGCCGAAATTTGGCAAAGTATTGTGGCACTAACAGCACTGCTCGTTGGCTCAACCAAAATTTGGATATTTCGAGTAGTTTGCAGACTTCCTTTCGTTTTCATATTTTCTACTAATATTTTTCTTGGCATGTAGAACTCTAGACAGACCAACCGTGCTGTTTCAAATGCGGTTATTTTCATTACAAAGTGAGCCAATGACCTCCGATGATAACAGATTTCGAATCATGTTGTTATTATAGGTTGTCAGAAAGTTGGCTAGTGAATAGTCATCGTAACTCTGGTTTTCCAGACAAATATCAGAAACTAGTGCGTATATAATCATCGTGTATCGTGTACAAAAACTTCAGTTCTGACAATGTTTTGCAAATTCATCTCCCTCTTACATAATATTAGTATTTATTATTATAAAACATGTTTGGCCCAAGGTACAAGGCTGTCGCAATTAAAATAATGTTATAGCAATTGAAAGTTGAAATCGCGGATGACGTTATGCAGTATTTTTGAACCTACTAACCTTGCAGGCAACGATTTTAGTTTTATTTTCTCATATTTTTCATCTACGAACGGAAGCTGGAAAGCCTAAATTATCTTCACATTTGTGCTGGTATGTCAGTTTCTCGGACCGGAGGCCCTAAAGTACATAAACGTCTTCTTATTAAGTCAAGTGTGTTTAAGACGCTATTAAACAAAAAAAGCAGTTTTCCTTTAGTGCTGCGCTATTATACAAACCAGAGTGGTATGTCCGGTCCATTCTATTTTATAGTTTCAACCCATTTCATGACCAGGTTTTGTCAACTACATCAGGATGTTACGTCAGGTCACATCTACCATAGATGGACTTGATCAAATTGTTCAAAACATTAACGCGCTAAAATTCCTCACGTTCCAGGATGACCGTTCAAATCGCATCGACGCCTATTCAGGATCAAGCGGAATCTTCCGGACAACTGGAGACTTCACGTTCATCTCGCAAACGCCATCGACGCAAGCGGGAATACCCAATCGCGAGCTCGCGAGTCATCAGAACGATGAGACATCGACTGATATTGATGCTCGCGGCGTCGGGGCAAAGCGCAAGGTGAACAAGATGATCATCACTGGACCAACGGACAGGAAGGTGGCGGAGGATGCCAATAGCTTCGAGACAGTGGCGATCGTTGTTAACCGGAAGAAATCGTCGGGCGAGCGGCGTGTTAGCCAAGTGTGGAGGAACGAGACGGCTGCGGCTTCTAATGCCAGTGTGCTAGCTTCCTTCAAAGGCGAAGCAGGTGTGCTCGGAGGCAGCAGCAGCAGCAGCAGCAGCAGCGAAACCATGCATGCCAGTTATGGGGCTATGCCCTTAGATAGGGATAATAACATCTACGAAAGGTAAGTCGCTACGCAGAGTTTTAATAGTATGTTAATCAATCAGTTGTGTTGGGCAAATTTAAATGGCAGTGTTTGGAGGGAATATTGGAAACATATTGGGTAGGGCGCAACTGGCCTAGCGGTTTTTGCGACCCTAAGCTTCAATGATAACAATGAGCTTTCGGAGATGTCGTTATAGTTTAGCATCCGTAGTGTCTCTGTGTTTTATGTACGTACGTAGTTTCAGGGTGTATACAGTAAAATAAGAAACCAATTCTATGATAACAAACCACGGAGGAACAAACGAACAGTGTTCTGCATAATAGAGCTTGCAAGAGCTCTCTTCGGTCTCTTTTGTAAACATCAAGCACAGTGCGTTCGCTCTCTTTAATAGTTTCTAAACCAATTGTAGTAAAAAGCGTTATTTAAAAAACATTAAGAGGAGCTAAATAAGCATAGACTGTATCAACAGATGCAATTCGTTCAAATTAAAATGCATTTATCCCTGGTCTACCTCAGTCATTTCAAATCTCTACGCTGAGAATTGAGAGATACATACAATTAAAACATGTAAAAAACAATTAATTATTTCGGAAACTTTTATCACATGCACGTAATGTCAAAGTATTTCTTTTGTACCTTCATAACGCTGTTCACAAACCCGTTTTGTTTTCTACCCGAAAAACGCATTGTGTGTAGAATAATGAGGGTGTTTAAGACGACATGCGACACGCATACTGCACGCACATGCTTGATAGAGTTCAGCTGACAGGCATCACAATAGCGCAGAGCATAAATAACGTATTTTGCCAGCAATTAAAACCCCATAAACTTGATAAAGAATGGTATTATCGGCGGCATGGACAGTTGTAATTTAGAACTCCTCACAAAATCTCAGTCGTCACATTTAGCTGCATGCAAAATTTTCATTGTTGACGTGGAAACAGTGTCAAGGAGCATTGACTGCTGTCGTCAATCTTCCCTTGTGCGAGAAAGAACCGTTTTTGAATGAATGTCAAACTGGACAATTACCAATAATATCAAGTATTAATTGATAAATCTTTGGCTGCATACGGAATCAGACCCCTGATCAACACGTAAGAATCAATGCACTGACATTTAGATGCAATTCAAGCACGGTTTATTGTAAGAAATTGACGTCCCATCTGTCAAATTGATATCCATAGCCCTATATCGATAAGCGATAAACATAATTGAATAATTGCATTTCTATTCTATACAATTATAAAAACTGTCACTTTACTACGAATTCCTTGAACATTGCACAAATCTTCATTTTAAAATCAAAACAACAAATCTATGAACCCGTCCAATCTGTTGTGCGGATACCTCTAGAAGATTACATAAAACCTCCATAAAAATACGTTTCCCCCTAAGTAGAAATTTCTATATCTGTATACAGCTATGATATAATTAGCGGTATCAATAAACGCGTAAGAGGAAGAAATTGCCACTATCTAAATTGCACTTGCTCCATAAAATGAAATAATATTCCAGCTTAAGCTATACCACAATCTATCTCATGAATGAGAATCTTAATCTGGAATAAGGAAAGGATTTTTTTAATTTGTACACAGACATGCATAGCGTGACTACATGCTGATATTTCATATTTTCCAAGGTGTTATTGAAAATAAATATGTTCTTATTGAAATCTAAACCGTCGGGGGCGGTAAAGTACGTAAAAGAGACTGCACTGACAAGAAAGCATTATGCTGTAACCACGTACGTACTCTGTGTCAAGTCTCGAGATATTTCAAACGACTGCGTAATACATAACTATGGGGGCGGGGGCGGTTGCAGGGTAATGTTATAAATACACGCAGGCGGGGTAAAGTCCATTATCGGTCGGCTGACAATGGGTTACGTAAAGGAATCTATATTAGATTCTAAAACCCACTGTGTCTTGTTCAAATGAACGCCCTTGATGTCAACGTCGAGGCGCCATAAGTGGAGGTAGCAAAACTACCACCGCAATGTCGTATTCAATTTATGAGGTATTATCTTCCAAGTCCCGACATCAGTCGTATGTTATTAAATGTAAAGGAACCCATCCATATGTAGCTCTAACAATGAGCTCAGAATATGTGTAGGAATATTGATTAACTTAAAGAAAATATGGTGTTGTTCCACACACTGACACAATGCAGTGGGGCGGTAATTATTCAAAATGTCGAGATCGGTCGTCAAAGCTGAAAAAAGGCTGAATTCATCTCACTTTTACTCGCAGTTGCATTCATCTCTCTCAAGTTCTCATCATAACACACGTCCACTAGTCCACGTTCTAGAATTACCACATACCCGGTTATACTACATTGTGTGTCAGTGTGCAATATCCCAAGCGACACTCGCGATTCCCAAGCATTTTGTTACACCATCATATCAGTGGCACGTAACTCTTGTGTGCGGATCAGATGCATTCTCACGATGTTGTGTTTACACCTTTCAGCACGCCTGTCTTTCGGCTGGAACCTATTCTAACATCCGACAATATATCGTCGGCAATAAACGGTACGAAGACGACAATTACGATCAACAGCGAGCCCGTATCGAGGAGTAACGGAGCTACAACGCTCTTGATAAATGGATCACCACCTCCTCAACAGAAACAAGTGGCGAATGGACGCAATCACGGTGCAACGACTTTACTCATTAATGGTGGTTCGAGACATGCATACAACAATGGTGGAAGTTCCGATAGGGGTAGATCACCGCTAGGGTTGAATAGTGACGTGAACAGTGCGGCTGAGAATGGATCTCATGTTTCGCCGAGTGTTTCGCCGTTGAGCAGAGCAAGTAGCAACCGTACCACCGACACGGAACAATCGAGTGGCACCGGAAGCACCTTCTTTTTGACAGGGGGTGTCGGGTCGCCGTTGACGCCGCTCGGATCTACCACCAGACTGATTACACAGGATCGAGTCAAGGACAAGTTTAAGGTGAGTTCGATTAGTGCTGAGTTCATACTTTGTAGTATCCTTTATTAAATGCCGGTTGGGACAGGATACCATATGTCCTCTCCGTCTCGTGTAACTGAGTCGAGTAGGAAATTGAAGTTAGAGTCTGCTGACCGATTTTGGTGCAAGAGATTCAAGGGGATCCGTGTTATGTTCGCATGCGAGAAAACAAAAGTGATCATGCGCCAAATTTGAGTTGAGACTCAAACTTCGATGGCCTTTTTCCGGTCAAAGATGATCCTTAGACTCGGGTAATAAACCAAAGGAAGAACTTCTTCATTAATTAAAATTTTGTAGTAATTAAAAATGATTGCCTTTAAATAAACCATGAAACATACCAACCATGCCCTATCTACCGCAACCCTTACACGTGCAAGTATTTATAGTGCTACAGACAGCAACAGTTACACGACTTCCTAAACAGATTATGGACTGACTCATGAAATCGAATAGGGCCAAGAAATAAGGGCAGCGGATTGCATGTTCATAGCGAATTTTGGTTTGTGTCGCCTAGTTTGTGTCATTCACATTCAGTGCACAAGAAAAGGTCAACCACTTTTACCAGTACTAAGAATAAGTGACCAGATAAGATATTTGATCTAAATAAATCTATCCGTGACACGATACTTTTTACGTAATTACTTGTGATACGTCAAACAACAAGTATAAAATGGCGAGAATCCTTGTATAACTAAGTTGGATGAAAACTTTCGCGATGACTTTTCTAGATGAACAGGTTCGCGAAAGACGTCACCAAGCATCAAGAATGAAACTAAATGGTTCAGTTCTTACGTAAAGTCGAGCAAACATAATTGATAACTAACTTGTCGTAAAAGCCTCCGCTTAAAATCCCCTCCAGACTTTGGTTTCAAATTAAACTCGTAAGAATATAATAATTGGTGTTTGTACTCACTTCTATCGGCACACTACATTGAAAGTCATACCAGCAGTGTGACTATGCTGAAACTAGTACAGATCAAAAGGAAATATCTCGCGACTAAGCATGAACATGCATCGAAATTATATTGGCCTGAATAGCTCAAGTGCGTAAACAAATCTAATTTTCGATCGGTCATTCTCTTAAGCTCATGATTTTCCCGTTTCGAACGCAATTCAAATCCAGAAAAAGCACAACCAATCCGAATCGGCGTTACCGTTCAAGTTGAGAAGTTGTTTTCCTCGTAGGTATATACGTTTGCGACTCACACTTCCTTGAAGAAGACATCCTACAATTATAGCGCCCTTCAAAGATCCCACATAATTAGAGTAAAAAAACAAACTAATTGCGTGCTATAAGCATGCACAGCTAGCCGGTAATCGATACAGAGGTCATGTAGCCCTTTTATATTAACGCCATTACGTTGGTTGACACAAGTAATCCTATCTAACTTACAATGATATGAAATACAGGCACGTGCCTTTACCATACTCAGCAATAATAACTAACGTACTATAAGTACGTAATATCCATGCATAAGGAATGCCTCAAAAAATGAAAATCGATGAAGATACGAAGCATCCATGATACGCAACAAATAGATTTGTTTTTACATAATATGCAGTGAACTATGGACTTTCTTTGGTAGACAATGTCGACATCGTGGCACGAGATCTGTATAGTGATGGTAGGTTATTAGGTATCTGAAATAATGTAACCAGTTAGCAGAACTCTCCCACAGAGATGAAAGTATGTCCGTTTGTTATATACCCAAGTGGTTACTTCACGTTCTCTGCTGTACCAAGTCTTGAATGAAACGGAAAATTGACAAATCATGCCAAGTGACGATTTAATGTAAACAAAATGGCGAGGAGCGTTGTTCGGCGTCTTTGTACGGTAAGATGTTGACATTTATTCGAGCGAGTACTAAAGATTGAAATGTGCCGACCACTTTACTGGTCGGTTTGTATCTTGTGAATTGTTCAGCTTCCGTGGAGCCGAAAGATCATTAGAGATTCAATACTTTTAAAAAAAGTTCGTAAGCTACTTAAAAATTTCGCGGCGACTTTTTTGAGACTGTACCGACGTAATGTGGCAAAATATTTTGAACTGAGGTAAAGATATGAGCAGCACACGATTAATCTATTTGGCTTTACTTTAAGTAAACCAAAACAGATCAGAAATCTATCGTAATTGAGCATAACTAAATTTTCATCTGATATACATTTCTAGATTTTAGGTTGTGGTCAGAAAACGAATTGAACGTGGTCGGTGTGACCAGATAAGAAAACAGAAATAGGTTAACTAGAAACCATTCGTCTAGGTATATAACAGAGAATTGAATTCAGTTATAAAATGAATAGGGATTAAGCACGCGAGACCACGATGGTATGAAGTTAACTGCTATGGTTGACTGCGGAGTGCCAAGGATGTTGTGCCGATGCCTAACCCAACGTCTTGCGTACACTCTCAACCATGACTCGAACCACGGACTATGCAGCGACCGAGGGCGGAATTCACTTACGAGACACCGTGCTTAGAAATCTCGTCCAACTTGCTCTGTGCTTTTATGGGGACCGAGATTGCATGAGGGCATGGTCACATGTGGTGGGTATTCCAGCATCTGATGGCATGAGGGCATGGTCACATGTGGTGGGTATTCCAGCATCTGATTGCATGAGTGTTTTGTGCAAAGATTTGATGTACAAAATTGAAAGTGGTAGCAAGATGTCGTTTTAAAATAAATTGAGTGATATGGATATGCTTCTGAGCCTGGATTCTTGAAAGGTATTAGTTTTATTACGGGTAATAGTCAACTGGCATTTACTGCAATGCGAAACAATTGAGGCCTAATAATTATTAGAGACTCAGTGTGCATTCAGTCTGTGGGATTTAAAACCATCGAATATGCAATTTTGTATTCTACTATAGCGCTATTCACGTACCATGGGGTATGCAAGACTTATACCTAACTATAAGCATAACTATAACTTGGGGGTCCGTAGAGTTCAAACTACTGGAATGTTTAAATCAGTTATCACGTAAAATGTTTGTCGCGTTACAGATAAAACAACTTATCACAACTAATCACTGGTTTTGGTTTCAATTTTACGTGAACTAATTACGATAACGAAAAACAAGTGTCATTTTTATGTCCCTGATAATTTTTTCTGATTGTATGAGCATCTGTGATGTAGGCCAGTCTCGTTATTTAAAAAAATTCAAACTTCAACTGCCACCTTCGGAGTTTGGATAAAGTCAATCTCAGGTGGCGGTGCACGTTGCCATACAACAAAGACGAACACTTTCACGGCTGCGGCTGCGGCTGCGGCTTGCAAAAGAAGATTGGGGCCTGGAATTATCTGTTCATCAAACAGTCCGACCACAAGACTTTTCGAAAAAATGTAGGCATGATGCAGTAGATTAGAGGATGTTACTGCTTCAAGAGAATGACGGATCGCACTACAGTTCGCGTCGTATCGCACAGGCACATACAGTCTAGATACTGGGAGAGCATACTTATCCGTCAGGGGCGATGGTGGCGATTAACACAGGAAGGTATGACTAGAGAGCCTATTTTGTGGGTGTAACGCAGTGTACTCACAGGATAGACTCTGTACACTCTATTCACATGGAGAGCGAGCTTTTCCGCCAGAGGCAATGGTGGCAGTTGACACAGGAAGGTATGGCTAGAGAGCCTATTTTGTGGGTGTAACGCGGTAAGGGTATTGTCTTTATCACTGTATAGGCTGAACATGCGAGATGAGATGAAAGCTCCTACGAGTGCAATATGTGCTGCGTACTATACGCGTTACCGTCACGCGTGGTTACACAATAGTTAATTGGTCTGTTTACTTAAAGGCGAAGATAGCTTGCTGGCATCATAGCGTGCTATCTAGGACAATGGAATATGTATTCGCAAATATGAACTTGGTCTGGCAATATTCAGGGATGCTAAAACTTTTGTGAAAGCAGTTTAAAATGAAATTAATATAAACAAGATGAAAATTCACGATATATGAAGACATGACGATTTGAAATAAGTGAAAACGAAGCGATCATCCAGCTATTGCACATTGGCTCTAATACGTCCATTAAGGCCATTTCCATTTCAGCCGCTCTGTCGATTCAACCCCCAAAATGTATTGAGCAAGTGAAATACCTAGCCACATGATAAATATTGATTTCACTCCAAAAATACCTGTCCTTTGGGCATTTTTGGTGCCTGGGAATAGCTCGAAGATACGTTTTTGTTGCCTTCTTTGATTCTAGTATAACGCTATTTAATAAATGTCACCTAGGCATCAATGGTTTACGGTCATCTAAAAATCTCGTCGTGTTGAAAACCAAACAAAATTTGTCACGTGCTCACGGAACGATAGTCACACAATAGACCACATTCAAAAAGTCATTCCAGAGACCATTAAAATCGTGTGTGCAATGCTTTTCTTATGGGGTTACATTTTAAAAAGTCCTTATTGACTCTGGATTCAGCCTTTTTGAATGTTGTCTTTTAAGAACAGGCAAATATCGTTGAACAATGCACGTCTGTATTGACACCCCTGAACGTATCACACATATGAAACATCATCTTACCTTATTGTTCGTAAGGTTAGAAAGGTTTCTCGTGGTTCATGCATTTTAGTCGTTGCTAATGAGCCGTTCAGTACTGGCTGGATACGTTTACACGCGACTCACCTTCTCATTTTGGTATGACTGCAAGGCTTAGACGCAATGCATCTAATTATCATGGTAATTCTCAATCTTTTTCTCAATCTTTTCACCTTCTATAAAATGTCTATAAATCAGTACCGTCTGGCTTACGAGACGCGTTTCTGTAGGCATTCCGGTGACGCGGTGGAATTTCTCTCAACCGATCGCGGGTCGGGGGTGTAATTTTCAAATTTTTGTTAGTAGAGGTTAAAGACTCGGCGCACTTGGCAAATGGTCAAGGTTTGTCACATGGATCGAAATAAAAAGTAGGTACCGAGTTTGGTTGGGGAATGTGTTCATCGATTTGGTGATTGGGATGTAGTTGTTGTCCCCGAAAGAAACCTTTGTTATACGCGTCGAACATGTATGAATTTTGCGTACCTACCAGTTTATCAAAGGCGTGCAAGAGCAAACGGGCAGGGTGCGTAACGGTGAGGAGAAGATACATAAAATACAGCATCATAATATGAAGAACGAGTACCGAGATATTTCTATGCGTTTCATAGAAATATCAGTATCAGGAGTGTATTGGTGTGTATAAAGTTCATGGCGAGAGCGAAATAGCCTTGATGAATGTGTGGGCCTGTGCAATAATTATATTTCCGGAATGGGGTTTTCTTGTACTTGTAAAAGAAAACGACATGCTTCATCAACCTACCATGATGGTGAACTCCACTCAGACGCTCTGCGGAGGGCAACTTGTCTAATGCTCGAACGAATACCAATTCAGTCTGGTTCCACCGTGCACGGAACCTGGAAAAATGTTAACCACGAATTTGCAAAACAGTTAGGTTCGCAATCTTTACTGCTTATCAGAAATTTCGATCAGTTAGCCACGGTGCGAATGAGTAATGACTGATTATTAGTTGTTCTACATTGTAATGGATGGTGATCGCTATAAGAATATGCACCTAGCTGCTTTTAACCAAAATCCATTGAACGGCATATTATCTGGGTTATTTAATTAAATTATTTTTTTCGTAATGGGATAAACACAATGCGAATAACGCATACATTCTTAATGGGATGCACAAGAGCGCCTAACTTTAGCATGCATCCATGCGTTTTCATAAACATGTCAAATATGTATTACTATAATCGTCTAAAAAACGGCATTCTTACTAGGACTCGACCCTCGCCCTTTCATCTGCAGCTATCCATCTGACTCCATGAGCTACCCAGCAGTAATAGTTCGAGATGATAACAGCCTTAGTGTACGGGTATATTTCCAAGGAATTTTGAAATCAATATAGCTTGGTTATCAAACAATTGACTTAGTGAGACTTAAGTGCGACGTTCATTTATCTGGTACAGTCTATCTCGTGAGAGAGCGTAATGCGTTTTACCCGCAAAATAGTCTCTCTAGCCATACCGTCCTGTGTTAATTGCTATAATAACCCCTGGCGGAATAGTATTCTCCCCGGTAAATACTACAATGTATACGTATTAATTTCCTAAGACTCGTGTCTTCTTCCTAATCTCAGCACTAGTTTTCAAAAAATGACTGTGAGTAAATGGGTTTAGCTGCCAAGAATTTTTAACAAACAAACTCCCAACGTTTCGCGAATTAATATCTGTATACATGTTTAGCCCACGTTGCATCTTGTCTGAAACGCATGGCTTTGGATAGGAACTCACCCAACGTTAAACTCTACGGGGGCTAGGTCGTGGGAAACTTCCGAAACCCATAACATAACCAGGATAGCGAGCCTGCCAGTGTCACCATGGAGTTTTGATTGCAAGGCAGATAACGCTACCGCCTTGACAGCAAGCTCGGTCGATAACGAAATACTTTTGATAAATCTTCGGCTCAACTATGAGCGATCATCCGTCGTAAAAGTGGTCGAAAATACCACGGTGGCATTTTGAAAGTTCTATACCAACAGCCGAATGGCATTTAATGACTCTGATTTCACTGCCGATACTATTTCGAGATCATCGTCCAAACCTAATACGTTGACCATCATAGTAACTAAAAACCACATAGTTGAATCTAATTATTTATCTGGGTCTACTACGTCCAGTCTCGCAACGAGATTCTTGGTTCTTGCAGCCATGTGTACGCTTGGCAGGATAAACTGCAATCCGTAACGAAGTCTGATAGCAATTGGTATAGTACCTTCTATTTAGTGCAACACCACTTTAAGACATTGGCCTGCTAATTTAGCATATTTTACCGATTTCTTGTGATGCACACTTTATAAGTATCTATTTCTGTGTCATGACCTCGCGGTCGGTGATCGTTGTAGTAACATTTTGAAGATGACCCAAACAAGTTAATAGTGAGATTGATGTGAGAGAGAAGAGACCGGAGAGCAATGGTGATTTATTTGGAAAGGGGTCATTTTTGGTTGATTTCTCTAGAATTCACGGGTGCCTCTAAATTAGGACATAAAAGACTACTGAGCGTCGTTTGATCAAAATGTCAACTAGTTTTTTATCAAGTTTCCTTGATCTTGAATGCCATTCGATTTTAATGCATTACATTCATCTTTGGGCTTGGCGTTCGTAGCTCAAACTAGCATCGCATGTTCTAACGATTCTAAAAAATTGTCATGATATCGTTACTGCTAAGTGTTCTTACAGTCCCGTGCCAATTAAAACCGCAGTAGTTTTAATAGACAACCTCAATCAAGTCCGCCCCTTTACACTAGTAATGAGGTAACTATCATTGTCCTGCCTCATCTACACTTTTACCCAGGAGCCGCCACATTAATTATTCACCAGCCCTGCAGTGATTATTAGAGATAATACTCCGTCCGAAACATGGCAAAAACTGCAAGATGATCGAATTACAACCTACAAGGTGTAGGTAGATAGCATGTAATTAGATGGTTCTCTGATGCCGCCGCACCTATACCCTGTTCCCCGGTAAGCTTCCAAGTTGTACACTAAAGTACGCTCCAAACTAACCCAGTCCTTATGGCATCTTTGTCTCCAGCAGTCCATCCCCACAACATCAATTTCATTATTTATCCATTCCTGTGCTCGACTTATGCCATCGCGGTGCCCCTAGGCTGACATTTTATGCCCCCCCCCCCCCCCATTCTGGCAAGGGATTGGGACTAAATCCGAAATCGGAAACTGGAAAAAAAATCTATTTTTAACACAGAAACCGCAAATCGAAGCCGTTGTTTTTAAATGTCCAAAGAACGAAACCGAAAATGTACTTTTATATATTTGGTGGTTTATTTCGGTTCATTTCGGATTTTTAGTAGCCTTCAAGCCACTTTAAATTCTAATTTTTCAATTTTCTATTCCTGACTTCTAGCGATTAGCAATCGAAACTAGCATACACTTTCGATTGCCAGTTCTAATTGCTAATTCTAAGTGCTTGGTCTGACTGGGATTGACAATTCGCACGTTGTTTACTACTACATCGGCAAGTGGTGAAGTCAAAACCAGAACTAGACCAAGAATCGGCAACCAAGAAAGCGAACTCACAGCCTAAAACCAGGGGCAAAGTGACAGGGAAGACAAGGTAGACTGTCTACCAGTGATGTAGTCCTAAAAATTTTAGTGGATGCACGCAAGAAAATCATCCCTCTCCCCCTGGTGTTGCCATATCCAAAATATTAGAAAATAGGACAAATGTATGCCATTACAAAATATTTAACGCCGAGAGGGAAGTCTGGGGGGTATACCCCCTCCTCGCCCTCCTCCAGCAAAGCGGCGGGTCGGAAGCACAGCTTCCGATTTTTTTGGAGACGTCGCTGTCATGTAGACGCAAATATACGCGATTCAGATAAAATTACGGTAACGTTGGCATTGATAGTTTTCTACCAATTTGTAAAAGCGTAAATTCAAAACATTGGAATTTGGATGAGGTTTCTTCTAGTTTTGTTTTTAAAAAGTTATTGGTTTGCAATGATACGTTCAGAAATCCGAATCCGTAAACCAAGCGCATGGACTCACACAACTTATTATTTTTATCGCAAATTTAATTTGACAACATGAACTAACATTTGTGTGTCAGACATCGGATGTGTGCTACCAACTGTAAAAAGATGTTTTCTAAGGGTCCAGGCAAAAATTACGGGTGGTAGGTAGTTGTTTTTTAGGACAACATGTTGGGTTTTCTATGGCAAATAGTTTTATTTAACATGGATTGAAAAACGCGTCGAATTTAAATAAAGCACGTATCATTAAATTTTTGAGACTCATATCTCCTGACTAATTTCAGCACTATAGTTTTTAAAAAAACTGTTAATAACTGG
>QKMV01002317.1:0-13585 GCA_003287335.1 Lednia tumana
GGCCATTTTATCGCGTACGACGAGGGTTTTAGGTCCTCATAACTTATGACGAGCGGTACGCTCAAACTCATAACTTTACAAGTGGTAACTTTTCGAGAATAGCAAAAATCATAACTGCCGTGGTAACAGTGTCACGTGACCCTAAATCATAAATTACCACCTCATAACTTTTGGAGAATAGGGCCCCAGGCTAGGTACCTTACTTACATTGCCATTCGTTCAACCGGCCAAATAACCAAATGCCGACCCTCGCTGATTACTTCTCTGGGTCATGAGCTATCAGGGAAGCTTGTGTCCCAAACCTTGATGGACCCAGACTAGGTACCTTACCTGCATAACCATTCGTTTAACCGGCCAAATAACCAAATGCCGACGCCTTGCTGATTACTTCTCCAGGTCATGATGTATTAGGTATCAGTGGGAGGAGATCTGTAGGCATGAATTAAAAAAGAGGAAAAAGCATTGATTTTTTCGACTTTGGCAAGTGACATTGATTAATTGTTTCTTAACCCTCATCAATTGACACTTCTAGTTGTAATCAAAGGTAGTTCAAATGATTGGTAAAGTGACATGAAAATGGTCTGAAAGTGTGACCTGAATTAAGGTATAGTACACTGAAGGAAACATAAATCGGTCGCTAGAAGAGAGAAACACATAACTGGTTTCAATGAGTTTCAATGGAGCAAACAAGATATGCTATGACAAGGATTAAACTTTTAGAGCCAATTACACGGCTAGTTATAATTTTAAGAATATTAAAATCACTTCAAAAATACCTGCTTACTCGAGGGTTTGAACCCCGGACCTTTTTGCTTACCAGACAAATGCTCTAAACTACATATTCTTAAAAAGATATGCTATCTCTTTTATCGGCACATTTATGATTCCTTGGGTGCAAAATAGGTTTCGAAAAAAGTCGCGATGCTCGATGTATTCAATGTATTTCGTTAACGACACCTCTTTTCCTTTCAGGTTGTTTTGGTGCGAAGCTTATTCGATGACAAATCTCGAGTACACAGGCTGTGGAAACAGAAGTTTCCTTCGTGATTCAGAAGCGTGCAAACTCTCACTTTTTTCATTTTTGAATGTGCATGTAGAAAATTACCTAAATTTCTTGCCTTGATCTTTAAAGAAATCCAGTGCTCTTCAGAGCCAAATTCATGTGGGCCTAATACGAATGCAATGGCAATAATTCTGTATAAACATAAACCTTTTACATACTTGTATACATGTTATGCAGTTTGATAATAATTTAGTACCTATAAAATGTACAGTAAACAAATCAAAAGCAATGAGGAAAACAAAATTAAACTAAATGCGATATATTTATGCAATAATTGCTTATATTAGCCTTTTGTATTTTGTATTTAATGAAGTCTGGTCATATTCATTAAAATTACTGCCATTAAAATAAATAATAATATGCGTTACTTCTATTGAGCTATTCTCTGCTTCGTCCATTTTGTCCATCCTTGGCTGTCCCACAGCTTTTTTCATATTTGTACTTTCCTTTCCCATGTAAAGAAAATGGCGAGCATCTGGCATATACCATAGCAATCTAGAAGAAATTTCAAAATAACTCCTCGGCCACTAACCTTTAAATTGTAAAAAGTGATTTATTACCTGCATTATGGGTGTAATTAAGCGAGAAGATTCAAAACTCGGGATTTTCAATTGTCCGTCAGAAGAATCCCTTCAGTACGTAAAATAACATTGACTTTGCCCTTCCCCCTTATTTAAAGGCGGTGTAAACTGTGTATTGTGAAAGTTTTCGAGTTTCTTGCAAGTACTTTTAATTATCCTTAAAAGCTTTGCAGTAGGGAATCTTAAACTTTTCTTCAGTACCTATGGTTGATTAATGTAGAAATCTAGGAATACAACTATGGTAGTATATCTTTGGCAGTATTTACCAAAACGTTAATTCTCTCGCAGTATCCCACAGTCAAGTGAAGATGAGCGGTCTGTTACCTCTCAAGATGATCATCCACTACAGAACATGCATACGGTTCCTAGAATTCGTCAAAGACTGCCAATACCAATGTATTTCTTTAATGCAAAGAAGCGACTCGGAAAAAAGAAGTCCCGCTACTACGAAAATGGTACGTAACGGATCATCTTTTGTTGTGGTAGAGACCAATGATTGAAATGCCCATTTGTCTTTCGACTAAATAGTGTTTATTAATTATCTTAATTAAACGACCTGGTTTCAGTTGTAAGCCTTATGACACTGGTTGAGGAAGAGGAGTTGGGAGAAGTCACCATCTACGATTTGATACCCGATTCCTCTACCTGGGGTTTTTCTAAAATTTTTAATGATAATGCAGCATTTCAGGTAAATAGTAATTCGCATTTAGACTTTTATTAAACAGCCATCCATGACCCTCTTAATTAATTTTCATCCGTAAGAGCGAATGGAACTAGTGCCAAGTACAGAGGACTATTTGGGGCTTTCTTAAAAAAACTAGACTGTAGCTAGCAATCATTAAGTTAGACGTACAAGTAATAATGTTGTGGATGTTAGGCCCTTTTTAGGGCCAACAACTGTTTCACAAGAGAGCGAAACCGCCAACATGCACAACATAATAATGTTGTATTTTCAAATGCTTATGTGATTTTGATTGGTGGGATTGCAGGTATGGGATGATTTCATTAACAGCAGCGAAGATAGACAGGACCAAATCTTGCATGAGAATGATATTCGCCCAATACATAAAAGCCAGGCAACTGCTCTGAACAGACAACTAACAGGAGAGGAGGCATTCATGAATATCAAAACAGGCATCAGGAACAAGTTGAAGAAAGCACAAGTACCACAGGTTTGTTTTTGCTATGCATTTTAATTGATGTCAAAGGAGGTTGTATAGTGCATTTATTCTGAGCTGGAGTCTATGCTAAGCCTGGCTACCCCGATTTCCGGTGACAGCTAGGAAAAAAGCACTATATAGTGTGGGCATAGCTATCGCCGGGGCAGACGCGGCGATCGTCCTGGGGCCGAAAGATTTTTCTAGTTAGAAGGGCCCCGAACCAACAGTTTGTGACATCAAATTTCAAATTGATTGAGAGTGGAGTCCGACGGAGCTGGCAGCGGCTTGGCCAAAGATACCGAATTGTACTCAACATTGAAAATTGAAACAGACTGCAAAATTCCTTGGCAGATAAGATGGGGAAGGGGGCCCAATGATAAATCTTTCCCGGGGCCCAGGCACAACTAGCTACGTCACTGCTACATAGAAATACCTACCCACCGAAATGTAATAAACTGAAGAAGTTAGCTACCTAGTGCCTAGCACCATAGACAAATACCGCAATGGCCAATTATTTCTCGGCCAATTATTTCATAGCACGGTATTTTCGCATGAAAATTGGAGTGTGCAGAAATGGTAGAAAATAACGATGGTAGCCTAGTACCTGTAAGCCATTTTCAAACTTATTGATCGGATGTAATCAACAACTAGAAACTTATTAGCGAGCGAGCGTTCAAACCAGTGCAAACTGTCCATGAATTTGAATTGTGGTGAGCTGGCAGCTTGTCAGTAATATGCTCAATCGGGGCCGCTCAGCGAGCTCCATCCGTGGCAAATTCCAAGCCAGACTGAGTGTTGTTAAGTAAGCTCGTAACGAGCAGCACAATTGCTCTGTCGCTTTGTACAGCGATTGCCACGCCACAAAACATGCCACCTCAAAGCTCCACTTTTCGGCGAACCAGATTTGACAGACATATCTCCCATTGCGGTATTTGTCTCCGGAGCTTTCATTAGTCTATGCTGGTACTACTTTCAGTGCATCATTTCTTCAAATTTGTGTTTAATTTAAATGTCTAAAAGCTTTGATTAAAGAGGTGCAATATAATCAACGCTAGAAGTTGGTAAAATACTTACCACTGTTGCTTTATTGTAGGGAATGTTGGATTACCTCGAAAGCAATCTGGTAGAATTTTTCACCCAGGATCCGACAAGAACATACATTTCAGAATCCATCACTAGTTTTGAAAGGCTCCTACTTCATGCCATTTCACAATATCATCGTTTGGTTTCATACAGTAAGTTAAATGATTTGATTTAAATCTTAAACCTCCTAGATAAGTGTACCTATATAGATTTTTGTTGACACCGTTACTGTCTGTGTTGCAGGCATCGACTCTATTGCTGCGAATGCTCGTCTAGTACAAGTTCACAATCCGCACCAAGATGTGTTCCAAGTACCTACCCTTCTCCTCGGCCAGTATCTGGATGAGAGGAAGAAAGCTGCTTGTCAATAAACCCTGTTCGTACTATTTTCAGGCCATGGGTTCCAAATCACTGACTCTACCAGTCTAAGTAAAGGTTTTACTTATTAATACAATTGTTTTGCTTCTAATGTAAATACTATCAAGGTAAACAGCCTAGGATACCTTATTTAAAACTGTGCTTTTGAAATTAATACTAAGTATTTTATTTTTATCCAAGAACCGCTGAAACTTGACTTTTAACTGCTGTGCACTTGTTTTATTTATGCTTGTAATTATGCTAGCAATATAGGGAGTCACAGGTTAAGTTTTTGCACTCAAATTTGGTGCAAAATTATGTCGTATCCTCAATGTAAGACCATTGAACTACACTTTCTTGTTGCATAGTGATCTGAAATTTATAGTGGAAAATAGTGGTCTTTGTATTTTCACATTTGCTCGACAAATGTCGAACGTATTTTATACTGAACGATTGGAACAGAATCTGGGTGTCGGTATAACCATTGTATCTGTACAGGTTTATGCTTTGATTTCAAATTGCTTCCAGTTGCTATGCTGTGGATGCTCAGAGTGAAACATTCACAGTGAAAATCCATCGTAGTTAAGTACATGCATTTTAAGGAATTCAAAGTGTATGACTGTAGTTACTGCTATTAAACTGCATTCAATAAATCGAGTGCAAAAATGAATTGAGAACAATGATTGCAAATGATAATAATAAAAAGAAAATCTCTATTTATTTCCACTCATGATATATCTTGCCAATTTTTAACTTCAATTGAAATGCTGTTGCTACGGTTTTACGTTAAAGGAGTACCAGCATTGGTACGAGTTGCTCCCTCATGAAAAGTGCATGCGTCCCTGAAGACCAGGGTATCCTGTCCTGTTATCCTGTCACTAGATATTTATGGAAACTAAAGGACAACTAGGAAAGCCAAAATAAATTGAAATTATCTTGTTGAGTTTGCTGCAAGGCTACTTATTTCTCTTAAGAACCTTGTGTGATGAAAATTTTGCTTCCTGGGTCCGATCACGGTCCGGTCCTGGGATTGATTGTTTGCACCATTGAAGGAGTCTCTTTAATCTCGGGTTCATACATATTTGTAATGCGTTACGGATGTTTGAGAAAAATAAAAGCATTCGGAAACGAAGACAGCGGAGAATAGTATTAGATGACCTTTGGGACACGTGGCAAGTGGGCGTGGTATTCTGTCATCCACTGTCATCTTTAGCAAGTGTCACTGTCAAATGTCAGAGAGCGAGTATTTTTGCTTCAAAGGTTATAAACTTCGTGTTTTTGGCTTGAGAAGAAAGATTTTGTGAACTGCTTGTATTATCAGACATACTTTGTTTTGTCGAATTCTCCCCAGTTGGCATGAAAATGTTTTAATTGATAAGTGCCACAATTTCCAATAAATGTGCCAGTCACCATTTGAATAGGTAGTCCGTAGTTCACTGTTCACCAGATAACTGGTGCTCTAATCAATAGGCACAGCAATGAAGATTCTTCTAAGCAGTGTTCGAAATCCTAGGAATTATGCCAGTTCTTCAGCTTATCTTTACTCATACTCGCGATGGTTTAGGTATGTGTTCTTATATTTATGTTGGTATCTAGTTATACTTTGAGTACGCAACGATACTTACCCCAACAATACCTACCTATATTGCAATGCGTGCATGGTGATGCATTATCGCTGAAGAGTACCTTCATATTAGCATAGATATTAGTTATTCCAAATAAATTCAAATAAAAATTTCAGCTCCGGCTATGATGGTGACGACTACCAGTACATCCAGCGCAGCAGCCTGCCAACGTACCATTTCCAACCTTCATTGCCACGGCTTCCAATACCTGAACTTGAAAAGACCTGTCAACGCTACCTCGCATCTCAAAAACCACTACTTTCAGAAGATCAGTACAAGAAAACAGAAAAGCTGGTCTTAAACTTCTTACAGGGGACAGGAAGAACTCTTAATGAAGACTTAATATCATCTGATAAACAAAACAAGCACACTAGCTACATTTCTGCACCATGGTCCAATATGTATCTGTCGGATCGAGCGCCCTTGCCGATCAATTATAACCCAATCTTAGTGTTTGTCAATGATCCTAAACCAGAATACAATAATCAGCTTACAAGAGCAACCAATTTAATCATCTCATCTGCAAGGTGAGATAGGATTTTCAATGCTTTATTTTCTTTGAATGGCATTTTTAAACTAGCTTCATAAAAAAGTTAACATCCATCGTATTCGTACATGAGCACAATTAATTACTCCGTCCGTAACGAATGTGGCAGTATTACAGCACATGATAGCAGGATTACATTAACATGATTGTAACCAATGATTATTTCCAGGTTTCTGAAATCAATACGAAGTGGGATTTTGGCTCCAGAAGTGTATCACATGAATCCAAAGAAGAGTGATACTAGTGTGTTCCGAACTGTGACAGGACTTCTACCTTCCTCGTTGTCGTGGTATGGAGCATATTTATTTAAGGTCAGTAACACAGCTGCTAGATAAAAACTTTCTAATTAGTGAAGAAAAATACATAATAATTCCCAATAAATGTTTATAAATGCAATAAATGCTTTTTTACTGGTCCCTATAAATTAACACATTTATTCGGCGTTACCCACAAGGTAGCCAAACAACAAGAGTTAACTCAAGGCTCTTATTTTCGACCCGTTGAAACATAGGTCACTCTTATTTTCGTTTATTTATTTGATTCTCAGGCTTTTCCACTCGATATGTCTCAATACGTGAGTTTATTCAACTCCACTCGTATTCCAGAAGTTGGCAAGGATCGTCTGTTCCGAGATGAAGCGGGAAGGCATGTTCTTATCATGAGGAAAGGAAATTTCTATATCTTCGATGTAATAAATAAAAGTGGTAAGTTGACAGACTATTGTGTTATGCTGGAGGTATAGGAATCAGGAACCAAAGGCTTTCTGATAGTAATAGTATCTTTGGTAAAGTGTATACTACAGGAAACGCTGTGACGCAGGCGTTGATGAGTGACTGCCGTGCGCAGTTATATTGTAGACTTTCAAATTATCTTTTGAAGTATTCACCACTCTTTCACATTTTCGTCACGCAAATTGTGTGATGGATCGAATTGAATAAACTGCTTTCACAGAACTTGAGCTTCCTTGATAATGTCTGTCACACCACTTACGAACAATAATACAGAAGGCTGTGATCTGTTGGCCCAAGAAATCAATTTTTGTTATAGAAGTCTGCTATGTTTGTCTTATGGGACATTTTCAAGTTTCCATTATTTCTTATAAATAAACTACTGGACTGATTTCCCCTTAAAACTTTACAGTTCTATGATAAATCAGTTTGCAGGTATGGTAAAAATTTTAAGTTGATCGGACTTTCCATTTGGGCTGTACAGCATTCACAAACGGACAAAAAAAAGTTCCACATGAGTTTTTGCTCGTTGCTCTTTGCCCGTTCGCTCTCCTAGACAGGATCACTCGAGGTACTGTGTGGTATAACCGTGGAAGCCAATCATCAACACGCCTCTTGAATGTGAAACATCTACATGCTGCAAAATTGTTAAACATACAGTTTTACACCGTAACTTCTTCAGTCGCACACACAGTTCTTGGTTCTCCTCTTTCCTCGATATGCATTCTTCCAAGCCTTTCGGCAGTACAGCCAATATCCCAGTTCACTTTACATTTTCAATTACAACTCAAATCCAATTAAAAAGCACAAAAATGTGCTTCTTAGAACCATACAAAATTAATTTATAGTATTGATGGCAAAAATAATCATGCATCGATTATCAACAGGGCCTCATGTTGTCCTCATCTTGTCTTGCAGCAGTGTGTAAACCTAAAAATGCAATAAGGAATCCCCAACATCAGAGTCAGGAGTTTGTGCTCCCCCCCCCCCTACCATCATCCCTGTAGAACAGTAATCAAAAAACAGTTTTTTGAACAAAAACCTGTAAAGTTCCTGACTGTGTGACCAGCATAAAACTATCGATTTTGTCCGATCATGATTTAAGCGATTGACTCATAGTATTTCGGTTCCGGTTCGGATTCAGTTCAGCCGAACATTTTGGTTTTTCCAGTTTACGGTTACGGTTCAGTTGGAACCCCTGCGTCAAGTCAAAATAGCCATGCTAGGTTGGGGAAATATACCCCATGAATCTGACCCATGCAACGACTTTATAACTTGCTAAAGAGTAGGCTGAACTAAACTACTAAATTATTAACTCGGTAAAATTGAGTTATTTCGCCACACTCGGCAATTTTTTTTCCATTTCTCTCCAATCTGCTTGAACTTCTGATACATCTTTGAGTCCGACCACCTTGATCACCTAGTAACTTGTCCACAGTTCCCGATTTCACGCAACCAGTCAAATGGCCGTTTTTAAGGCCGCGTCCAACGAGCCATCAAGTAATCTTTCATCACAAATAAATAAATAACTAATAAACAAGTAAATAAATAAAAACCAAGCCTCACGTATTAGTCGTAGCGAGGTGAAATTAGACAAGGAACCCAAAAACACCAGCTGAAACAAGCTCTGACACGTATTAACAGAGTAGCGGAATAGTGCTAATCCACCTTGCATTAATCCATCGTTTATTTGTTTGCAGGCAACATCTTACCTCCCGAAGAGATTCTGGCAAACATGGCCTACATCTTGCAAGACAGTTCACCGCCGGCAGAGTTCCCTGTCGGACTGTTGACAACGGAAAACCGGGACACTTGGGCAAAAGCACGGGACCACCTTGAGACGACAGGCAACAAGGAAACGTTGAACCTCATTGACTCCAGCCTGTTCAATCTGGCCTTAGACGATCTTACCATAGGCGAGGACCCAACGTTTATGGTACAGAATTTCCTGTACGGAAACGGAGCCAACAGGTTCGTCCTTTGATGTTATTTGTTTTTATGGCGTTTAATGACGCACTACACCGACAACTCTACCTAAAACTCTAAGGGCCACATTTACCAACTATACTCTATTTAGCGGGAGAGCATACTTTTCCGCAAGGCAATAAACACAGGAAGGCATGGCTAGAGAGCCTATTTTGTGGGTGTAACGCAGTACGCTCTCTCACTGTATAGAATGTAGTGTAGTTAACACAGGAAGGTATTGCTAGAGAACCTATTTTGTGGGTGTAATGCAGTATGCTCTCTCACTGTATAGGCTGTCCTGTAGTTAACACAGGAAGGTATGGCTAGAGAGCCTATTTTGTGGGTGTAATGCAGTATGCTCTCTCACAGGATAGAATGTAGTTCAGTTAACACAGGAAGATATGGCTAGAGAGCCTATTTTGTGGGTGTAGTGCAGTATGCTCTCTAACTGTATAGACTAAGAGCTTACAAGGTGATAACTTTCTCCTAACAAAGATTGTTGGCCGAGTAATGTTATTTGGCTTATTATGACTTCCTAATATGAGTTATTCCTTACACAAGAGAGGTTTCTGAGGAACGTGGTGTTGCCAGAATGAAGTAGCAAATGAGACTTGTTAGGAGGACAAATGACAAGCACATATGGTGCTCAAAGAAATGGTGGCCATATTTGAAAATTATTGTGGTTTGGCAGTGGTTGGGACTAAATTGAGAAAAGCTTGAAATCAGACCAGGTTCACCAGGGAGCGGTTATGGACACTGGAATCTGGAAATGTTTGCACGTACTCAACGAGTGCTTGGTGGTTGTAGAACGGTCACCTTCTCTGCTGGTCGGTTCCACCTTTGGCGCTTTTGACTTAATGCATCTTACATGTATTGGGAAGTGATCTCATGATAAGCCACATTGTGCGGCTTTGGGAAAGGAATTTGTTTATGTTGATAACAAACCATTCAAAAACACTTGAAATGTCTCTAGTCTACACAATCGCTTGTCGCCTCTCATGAATGCAACTACGAACTGCAACCGTTTGACGTCTCAGTTTCGGTCTCTGCTTTTGTTCTTGCCTTGCTGTTTGTCTGGTTTCGGTTCCGTTCATTAAAAAAATATCAATTATGTAACAGGTTTAAATCGGTTAATTCCGGCTTTCCCCCTATTTTGAAAATGCTCCATATTTTTTCATTTAAATTTGGGTCAAGTGAGAAAATTTTCTGGATTCGTAACTGCTAATTTTGCCCAAAGGTTGAACATGTGATAAACCTTGTCTAGTTGATAAAATCAACTACCTGCATTGCTTAGATTTCGGACATTTTTGCTTACACTGCACGCTACTTTGTTTAGATTGCACCATGCTTAGATTTAGACTGCAATCTTCTATCTCACAGACAGAGGATTATCAGTGTCTGCAGCATCGCATAATCATCAAATGTTATTTTGTTTTGTACCTACCTATAATTATCATTCCACTCATGGTAGTAAAATATGACAATGTTGGAGGGCTTTTTAAAAATCTTGCAGTGGGCTCTGGAGCCAAAGTAACTCCACTGTTTTCCTAATATCGTTAGTAATTGCTGAACCATCAACGAAGATCACGTCCCCTCACCAGCCAGTCACAAGGTCTGGAAAAGTTTGTCTACTCTGTGTACATAAAAGTCTCTAAAAGCCTCTACAAGCCTAAAAGATATTGTGTGTCTTTGTTGTACTCCAGATGGTTCGATAAGTCCTTCTCACTGCTGGTGGCCAAAGATGGACTTTCCGCTCTCAACTTCGAGCACTCATGGGGTGATGGAGTAGCAGTGCTCCGGTACTTCCAAGACATCTTGAAAGACACCACCGAAAACCCTCGCGTGCATCCCAACACAAAGCCAGCCGCATCTCTTAGCGATGCAAACGTTAGGAAGTTAGGTGCCTACCTACTTACTTACCTACCTACTTACCTAAGCTTCTATGCAAGGCAAACAGAAATACAGTTTGCACTTTTAATATGCTTACATGAAAACCTTGTTGTGTGTTGTTATTCTAGAATTCAGCTTGGACGATAAAGCAAAGCAGATAATCCAAGAAGCCAAGACGAGCTATGAGAAGATCAACGCGCTAGAAATTGAAGTGCTGGAGATCCCAAACTTTGGAAAGAAGGATTGCAAAAAGTACGGGGTCAGCCCTGACGCAATAATGCAGCTGGGCTTTCAGGTAAGAAGTTACTAGCTTACAATGTTATTGCTGTTGAAGTTATTTGGAAGGGAGTTGTTCAGCAACATACCAAGTTTATAAATGGCACATTGGTGCAGAAAGTAGCATTTTTGTTGAATGTTGTGGATTGAGAATTTACCACTCTGGAAGAGAAGCAGACAACGAAGCGTTTTGTTAGTTGTCATATGACTTCTTTCCGAACAATCGTAACTATTTCACTAGACTGCCACATCATGATAATATTAATATGGATTTAGCAGTGCCATGAAAGCAACGTGTAACGTGTAATTTTCATGAGATTTGAATGCATGTAGTCTGTAGTGCATGTAGTTCAAAATGACCTTCCAAAAATATATTGGAAATTCTATGAATTTATAAAAACAATTTAAGATATCGGTTAGCGTGCACAGCGACTCAATCGTCGCAAGAATAGCACAGGAATGTGCTACTTAAAATAAGGCACATTCCTTTGTTAATCACCTGACTGTGGCTAAAATAAACTACTTATTACAGAGCCAATTTTTTATTGCACATTGGAAAGATGAACAAACAATGTCACCAATCCCTAATATTTTTGTGGACCAAAATTACTCCCAGGTGCTCAGAGTCACAAAGCTACCAGTGTGATTTATAATGTGAGATTAAGACTCGAGTGCCCTGGCTGAAAAATGCCAGTTTTTACCACTTTTCCTTGGGCTTAGGAACAAAAAATTGTGCCTCTAAATTCCTAACCACCATTTAGAAGTGATATTTTGTTTTTAGTTGATGGGGTTACAGCCCCTGTAAGAACCCAAATACTGTCGATATGTTGTTACCAAGGCAACAGCCAAATACTTTTCATACTTTTTAAGAATATGAAAATCACTTCAAAAATACCTGCTTACTCGAGCACTCGAACCCCGGACCTTTTGCCAACATGGCAACTGCACTAACCACTGAGCTAAGCAAGGGTTCAAGTCCTCGCATAAGCCGGTATTTTTGAAGTGATTTTAATATTCTTAAAATGATTACTAGCCGTGTATTTAGCTTGAAATGTGTACTCCTTGTCACTTTTCATATTTTTTAGTAATCGTTTGTCAAGTTCTTGATGAGACATTGACTTGGTGTCAGCCACTATATTTTCATGGCGTATTTCATCCAAAATGTACAAACCCTGATGTCTGTGATCTAAATGCTTCTAAATGCTTCTAAATGCATACTAAATGCATCTAAATGCATCTAAATGCATCTAAATGCAGTGCTGAAACAGAGCTCAAAGGGTGGAAATCGGGCGATCGTAACATGATGTGCCTCTCCTGTCAAATGCCAGCTGTGAATACATTTTGTGCCCTGCATAGTTTGTACCTTAGCTGTCTTGTTGTAGGCTGCTTATCATCAATACACCGGTAATTACGTCCCCACGTACGAGTCGTGTAGTACTGCTGCTTTCAAGCACGGAAGGACAGAAACCATTCGACCTTGCACCGTGGCTACGAAAGCATTCTGTGAGGCAGTGAACAAAAGCACGAACAAACCCAGCGATTCAGAGTTGAGAGAAATGATCAAAAACTGTTCCCAAGTCCATGGTGGCCTCACCAAAGATGCTGCTATGGGTGAGTGCAGAGCATGTTTTGCTCGGCAGAATTGCAACTGATACAGACAACTGGCTACGAGTTTGTTGATGAGGCAACTTTTCATTGATTCAGCTCATCATAAAGAATAGGAAATCTACATATCATTTAATATGGATTACGTAACTCAATAACTATGTAACTATATAATAGGAACTCTACCGAACTCTACTCTCCTCTATAGATCTACCAATCAGATTAATTCACTTAAGGAATGTCATCCCCTGTTAAGCTCAGATGGTGGAGCAATGGTCATGAAAACCGGAGGTCCGAGGTTCGATTCCTCGAGCAGGCTGACATTTGTGAAATGACATCAATATTCTTTCCAACAGGAACTCTGTTGGAATTGAAATTTCAGCTACAAATAAATAACATTCATGGAAAAAATTCGTAAAAGACAAAATTTAACTACGAACACAAAGTTTCGAGTGTTTTCCACTAATTTTATTAATATTTCATCCTCATAGAATTTCAAATCTTAGCCACAAGTGTTTTACAATTTCTTTGAAGTCCAACTTCACAAACAAGTCTCTATCTTCTTGGGTCAGTTAAAGTGAACCAGTATAATTGCAAACACATATCTCGAATTGAATTCGGATCAAGTGTAAATTGAAATTCTGACGAGAGTGTTCCGTCATTCCGATTGGTTTTTCAATCGTGGACAGAAATAGTAGTGGGTGG
>QKMV01002319.1:0-13581 GCA_003287335.1 Lednia tumana
AATAGATTAAAATATTAAATTTTTAAGACTCATGTCTTCTGACTAATTTCAGCACTAGTTTTAAAAACAACTGTGAATAACTGGGTTAAACTGCAGTTTGTTTGTTAGAGTTTTCAGCAGTTTAACCCAGTTATTAATAGTTTTTTTAGATAAGCAAAGTTAGTGAGTATAGTTTTTCTAGTGCTCGAATGTGATAGGCTATCTCTCTACCCACGTAGTCCAAGAGATTGAAAACTGAGATACGTTTGTCTCCTCTGTATCTGAGCGTATTACGTAAGATAGATTTTCTTATTTTCTCAAGGCTGAAAAATCTTGATTTCTCGACTTTTCACCGTGAAAACACACAACGACAACGTCGTCATTATAATCGCGTACGTGACTTGCAGGCTCCTCTCCGGATTATGTGTCCAGCAGGACTAAAGTCCAAAAGAAGACAAACAATATTTCCCGATTTCCCTCATGGTTCCCATTCGTGCAGCATCTATCTATCATTTCATCATCTTCTATTCCAATACACACCCACTCTTTCACAGCCTGCATTATACATTACATTTTCACAGTTTTTCTCACAAGTGTAATATTTTTCTCCCTTAAGAGTCGCGAGTATCAATTCACATGTTTGACTGCTATTTGAACGCGAACTGGACAAAATCTGTGCTCCCCATTTACTTCAAAACTCTCCGCACCCCCTGATATTTCCTCGCGCACCCATCCCCAATACTTGGGACCAACTCGGGCATCACTTTAAGATTACAAGCGATGCAAAGTCAAGATGTTTAATGTATAGTGACTTCTTATACGATATTCACACTCTGCCTTCGAAAGGACTTCGAGTTGAAAATAATATCCTGCGAGAGAATAAAGCTAGAGTCCGCAAGCGTTTCCTTCTCAGGGAAAATGTATATTCACCCACGAAAAGTGCACGCTAAAAAGTCTCCCTCCATACACGAATTCTTTTTGCTTTTTAACACCTAAGTTAATGCTCAAAAATTCACAACAAAAAAACTACGCCAGACGTGAACTATTCTTACTCGTCGAGTGAAAGTCGATGTCGATTTTCAATAAAGTACGAAAATCATCCCCCTTTTCGCAAGCCTAATTGATGAGCTATTAATACTAATGATCCTAATCTATCACTGTCCGAACATTACCTTTGTCATGTTTAACTAAAGAGCTCGCATCGGACGACGGATTAAAATTGGTAAATCTTGACCCTTGGTCATTACCGGACAAGCCTAATTCTTAAACGAAGATTAATTGTCAGTAAATATCGTGTCATTTGTAACCGTGGATTATAGTTTCAAATGAACGCGTTGTGCGATATCACGGAACGGCCGAGGTGATTGTGAGTGAGCTAGGAATTAACAGATGGACTGACCATGCAGCACAGGCGATTGATAGCACCGCATACACTGCAGGATTTATACTGCAGGATTAATGCGTTACTGATGGCTTATATTTGTACTCGTGAAAGAATATGGGGCTAGTTGACACTAGTATTATAGCATCGGTAATCAAAATGTTCGATATTTCAATGCGTCATAATATTTGTCAACCATTTGAATAACTGGAATCAATTATCTTGAATCATAGATACATGATATCCCGTCCATTAATTCGAATTATTCTGTTTTTTGTATTTACGTGAAGGCTGTAATGGTCCTAACTTGTCACCAGATGTCACTCGGCTAGACGCCCAGTGGGTGCGGGTTAAACCTAGCTGGCCGGTCAAGTTGACACTTCGACACAAGCATTTTTTGTCTACATATTGTTTAGGTTGTTAGTTTCTTAAATTTAATTGCGGTGTGCCGTTACCTGGCGTCATATGTAAAACAGAACGAAAATAAAATAACCATATGTAAAAAAGCAGAAGCTTTGTCCTCTTAACAAAGTAGATACCATGGTTAACGAAACTTCCGAAAAGTTTTCGCGAGTTTTTCGTAATATTCATTACCCAGTCTGAAAATAATGTTTTTTAAAACTAAGCCTTGGATAAGGCCAAATACATTGTCCTCTTAAAAATGGTATACCCTTTTTCTGTGTATGATAAAATTCAAATCAGCCGGAAACACAGTAACCTGCCAGAATGTTCATCTCTGACACTACTCTGGAATTTTCATTGATCCTTGGATGATTGGTAAATGGAAAAAGATACTAATCTAGCATTGACGTTTTCTGAAAAATTACCATCGGCTTCTTTATCCAAGAGTTTCCGTTCTGAATAAGTTGAGCTTGATTGTATAAAGTAATAGTGTCTCTTAACCATCAGATGATCGCAAAAAACATGACAGGAAAATCGCGAAAGTGTGCAGGACTTGTTCTTTGGAAACTATTCGGTCAAAGAGATAGCCGATCATCCCACTAAGGAAAAACTAATATGAAATACATAGCCCATTGCACACGCATACTATATATGCCTAGGTATACATCTATATAGTGAGTACACAGAATTCGTCTCCTGGCACCAGCCCACCATCTATATACCTATACGTACCACTATATATATATTCACCATCCCTTTAAAATCCAATCGTCTCCCACCCCTCTGCACCCTCCCGTCCACCCTCCACACAGTCCAAAGCAGAGTCCGGAGGCGTCAACTCTACTCTCTGATCAATATTCGATTTTTGAAATATCAGTCAACCTTCCCCGCCTCCCCCCCGGCCCCTCAATCCCCACCGCGTCCCTACCCCTTCAACCCCTGGCGCTGTTGGAATGCCGACCCATGGGGGCACTAAAAAGATGAGAAAAAGAACGGGATGGAAAGATAAATACAGATTTAAATATTAGAAGTAGAAGTGGGATGGAAAATTAGAGTTATATTACACTGTGATGTGCTATCACGCTATTTTCAAAAGGTTTTTAATCTCTTTTGGCCTTTCTTTTTGCGTCTTGGTTCTTCTTGATATAAGGAGCAATTTGCTGAGAAATAAGATGTGATATTATTTTCCGAGCCTATTAGATTAGGAAATTAATTTACTTCGTGTATGAAGAGAAGAATTTTCCATTGAGATTTTCTGTGTTTGCGAAAAACTCATCTAAATATGTTGTTTGAAATTCCAGCCAAATTCATTGGCAATTAATTATTTTTCCAAATTCAAAATCTCTCTTTGGCAATCTTTAATATAGCTCGGCGAAGCAAACATTAAAAACAAGCTCTTCCTTATAGACTTTTTTTAAATCGGAATCCTTCAAGACTTGCCGATCCATAAATAATTCATACAGTGAATTGCAAATGTATTTCGCCAATTGTAATCCTTGCATCGTGTCCGCAGAGAAGACGGGCAATCTCTGACCCCTGGTTCGGGGGTCATCCCGCCCCGACCCCCTCTCCCCCCCATGCCCCCAGACGACCACCTCCTGCGCGCGTTATTCATTTGCCCTGTCGCACAGCAGAGACGCGCGTTTGTTGGCGATCTTATACAATGACAACTTTTTACTTGGAGTGTTTTCATTCTTAAGAAAGACGTACCGTTTTTCATCCCTCCAGCCTCAAGTCCGATTTATAGTTTTCAATGACACTGTAATTGAATCTAGTCCACGATCATGTCAGCCTAATTCTAATGAGGGCTGGCTAATTAATCGAGTGGTTTGGTGATGAGATGTTCACAAGGCTAATTTGAGCGTCTAAATACATTGCCATTAAATTTGTTAACTTTGGCAAGCATTTCGATCACAGTCCAAGTTAGAGGATTGCGTCTAGTTTCTCAACATCCTTAATTTATTTCTCCAGCTTCGATTGGTGACTTAATGAAGGATGACACAAATTCCATGTACACTGCAATCGTGTAATGAAATCTTTGTTGTTCTCCGGCCGTGCGGAAGATCGCGTTGCGACACGTTTACGCTGGAGTCTGGATGCAGGAAAATGTGTGCTGCTTGGTTCGGGAATTTCGTTTGTCATTTAGAGTTTTAGTTTGAGGTTGGCGATGCAATAAACAGTGGCGAATTCAAGGGTGCGAGAGAACGGGACCCGCCACGGACAATACGGGGTCGTCATCCTCTTTCCATACACGCCGCCGTCTTACGGTCTCCACCACCCTGGCCCTGTCTTGCCCATAAGGGAGGGAAAATATAAGAAAAAAACGAAGAAGAAAAAATATAATTTAATTTCTCTTCTTTTCCTTTTGAAAAACGTGAATTGAATTCTTTCTATCTGGCTTCATTCTTTCATTTCATCTCTCTTTTAGATCTTTTTCATTTTCTTGCTGTTTTTATTTTTCTTTGGGTCCATTTGTCAATTCTCGGCGGGGAAAAGACTTATCTATCTTTACCTAACGCTCGAACCACTTCCGAACGGCGCGTTAATTGCACTACAAACACTGCTAAGCTTCGTACGTAATTAACCTGATTTACATCTCGTAATTAAACCAATTACTCCCATCCGTTTAATTAACCAATTTATTTCAACCTGCACTTGAAAGCTAATTAAATTCACCACTCCCAATTAAACAACCCTCTGTACACCAATTCAAAAAAGCCTCAACAACAAAATCAACCACAATTAAAACTCACAAAAAAAAACACCACCCTAAATTAATTAAATTCATCGAGTTTTCAACGCCGCTTTAATCCGCTAGGTGTCACCAGCAGCCAGAGTCCGTGCATACAGTTAAAAAACCTGAGCGCCAAACAAAGATGGAGATGCAGCTTGCGGGATGCTGAGCGAGCGAGATGCCTGCAGGATCGATGTTCACGTTTCGAGATGGGCGTTGTGAGACGAGGGAGGGCGGAGCAACATGGCGGCGCAGCATCCCCCCCGACTCATCTCGCAGTCTGGACCCAAAGATGAGATGAGGATGGAGTCGACGGCGACGCTGCTGCCGCTGCCGTTGCTGCTTTGTAAACATTGCATATACACGAGTTCGCCGAGGACATAAGCAAATTACAATTTGCAAATTACTTTTGAAATGGGCTAGCGACGTGGACCAAAGGGCAAAAGGGTATTCTGCGATATACGAGTAGAAGGAAAAGAGTTTTCTCAACTCTGTTATGTTCATTAGAAATTAAATAAGATGAAAGACTTGGAAATGGAATGGGGAAAATTCTTGTTTTGTTGAAATGGAAAAGGTAATTGCGTTGCTTCATTTTGAGAAAAATACTACAATAAGAACGCTGGCCTGTATGCCAAGTAGTTATACGTTTGAGCATGCGTTCTTGCAATGAACGTAATTAAAAACAGAAAAATGTTTGGGCGTTAGTCAGTTCGAAACCTGACAAAAAGTTATACGGCATGAACTTTTTCAGATATGGGAGATTTTTGTTCTTACTTTTTGATCGATCCACGTGTGCTATGTCCCGTAGCACTCTTCGAATTCTAGAGCTTTCGATTCTTCACAAACATCGAAAATGATGAAGGCAAAATCGATTACAATACGCTTTTCCCTCTAAATGTCGTTTAGAGCGAAAAGAAAATAATAGCCAATTCAAGTTTCTTTGTAATAAGTCCATCATGGATGGAGAAAGAGACAAGGAATTGACATTTAGTCCATAATAATCTAACATGTGAGGTCTCATCATATAATGATGAATTGCGATGGCACATTTCCACCGAATCGTTTTCCATGTTGAAAGCCATCTCCAACTGTGTTCCCGGTAAGGAGTTTGCTGTCTATGTCTCGAGTCACACAGGCGGGACTCGATCACGAAGCCTCCAGATCACGGTGCTTGGCACGACTACGGGCTGACACAGGGAAAAAGAATCGAATTATTTTATTTCAATCCACTACTAAGTTATAGTTTGTGAAACTATCCTGGTGGAATCTAATACTACTGAATCTTGTAGATTCAGCAGAACTGCATAGTTTGTAAATGCATTACGCCTATTCTCACAATTACTGGTTCGAAATGGGATTGCATTTTTCAATTTTCTTCCCTAGTTCCATCGCTCACATCAAACTGAATCTCGATCTGTACCTACCAATCAAGCGCTAAAAACTAACATGTAAACCAATTCGCTAGCAAGGCGCTTTTCTCGCCAAAGAAGTGGAATTAGCTTAAAGTTTTTTGTTTTGATAGTCTTTTTATTTAATTGGCTAATATCCATTGCCGATAATAATCCCAACGTTCAGTTTCTACCGGGAGTCAGAGATACAAATATCATTTAAGCTATCTGCAAAATTCCACCCGTTTCAAACGTCTCCATAGCAACCTGTCAAAGACGTACGCCTTTTATAACAATGCTTTGCCAGTGGACAATCTCTTGGAATGGCGACGACTTCTACATATTCATGAATGCTTCGTGTAAAGCGGGGTGCATGTTGTAGGGCCAGTCGGACATTTGGCCAGTCGGTCCGGCCAGGCGACAGGACCGAGCACCGAATGCCTTGTGATGGCAAATGCCAGGTTTATACGCGAATGGCACAAAGTCGTAAATAACGTCTGGCCCGCGTGCAGCAATCACAACATTCGAAACGTGCTATCTGCGTTGACCATTCGATGGTTGATCATGGTATGGAAAATGAAGCTTCGAGGTGGAAAAATGACTCGATAAAGCATAAGCTGTCAAGATATTGATTGGAAGCTTATTTGAAGATTAAATTTGTCAGTTTTAGGGCTGTTTGTGCCATCTGATATTCAAGAAAAGTTGCTTTGACGATTCGGAGGTTGGTAATGGTATCGAAAGTGTAGCGTTGAGGTAGAAAACTTACTGGATAGAGCATAAGTTGTCGACATATTAATTGTGAAATTCTTTGAAGATTAAATTTGTCGGTTTAAGGACTGTTTGTACCATCTGATAGTCAAGGAAAGTTGCTTTGATGATTCGAAGGTTGGTAATGGTATGGAAAATGTAGCTTTGAGGCTTAAAACTGACTCGATAAAGCATACAGTTTCAGGATATTGATTGGAAAATTCGTCGAATATTACATTGGTCTGAATTAGGGTTGGTTGTGCTAATTGATATGGAAAGTTTAGCTAGTAAGTTTACCCCATATGGCATACATATCATTACCGTTACTAACAGTTCTCTTAACATAATTGATGTCTGTCTCGAAGATGTGTTCAGGTATTATAGATATTGAAAATGGCAAATACAAATTTGAATTGCTTTTGATCTTGTATCCGAATGATTTTCCCCCAGCTAACGTCGACGCAAAATCCCTGACATTATTCATGTTTTCGCAATCTAGTTGGAAACTCTTTAGTATTCAAAAAGGTATACGAAACAAATGTTACCTACATTCGAACTAGCTATAGAGATACATTGATGTCCAGTCCATACCGTCCGTGAAGACGTATACTACATTGGTACGACATTCGCCTCTTTTTACGTTTTTTGATCTCTTTCTCGCTCATGGTAATAGGATCTTGGCGAATAAATTTATAAGGCTCACGTTTTTGGGTGAAAAATAGAGCTAAGATAGCACCGAGAATTGAACGATTCTAACCAGATAAATGTGTACGACAATTTATACAAGAGTTTTGTAAGCTCTCTGAATAATACTCGCCCATTTTACTTTTATGTATCGACGAAGGGACAATTTGAAATGTTTGCTGCACTAGGAAATATCGATGCATTCGATACATTTCATCCGACTTCTCTTCTGTAATCGTAAATTTAATCAAACCGTCCAATTATTTTCAATGAAACATACTATTGATTAGAAGATGTGCTTCTGAACAAAGAAATCTCCTTTCGAATCATTTCATATTCTTCATGTGGTCGTTCTCTTTGAAACTCTGCGTGATGCTGAGAATATTAATGCAGCCTGAAATTCCCTACAGATATCATTTTGCCAATAGACGCATTTCGAGCTGCCAATGATTCCCCAGTCTCTAAAGAACGATCCGAATGCCTAACCATCCACTCTGCTCATGGAGGCGCCGGGTCGAACGTTTCCAACGGCCAAAACACGTGCGTAACTCCGAGTTCAAACGTGCTATGATCTGATTGGCATTCCGGATAGACCAACACGACAGCAACGCGTTCGCCGCTAACTTCAATCACATAATTGCAAGCTATGTGCTGGCGTAATGAATCAATTCGCATAGAATCACATTCGAGTTTAATTGCACGATTCCTAACCCCCCGCCCACACACCCACCCTTGGAACAAATGATGCTTATCTATTCGAACTATTTCGGTAAATCGTCGTGAACAAAGGATTACAATTTGCTTTGATGTGATTTTCGATATAAACAGGGGCGTACAAAACTGGCTCTGTCTCTCACTGCCTTTTCCCACACTGTCCATACGCTACCTGTGGCCCTTTTTTCCCATACTGCCCGTTTTTTTCCCGTGCGAACGGTCAATCCAAATAAACTCTACCTCACTGCCTATTTCCTTACTACCTTTTGCCTACAGAGACGGTTACGAATTGAAGACCGTTACTACCGACTATCTGCAGAATCTCCAGACTGTGGTGGTAGTAGGCAGTGAGAGACGATACCACAAACTCTAGTTTAAAGCGAGACCAGCTCCGGAGAAATATACGCTAGTGTTTACCTACACTCTATTATAGCATACTTTTGCGTCAGTGGCGATGGTGGCAATTATCACAGGAAGGTATGGCTAGAGAGCCTATTTTGTGGGTGTAACGCAGTAATATTTTTCTCTCGCTGTATGTACTGTACTTGAGTGCATAGCAGTACTTTCGTAACAGTAGAAACCATATAATTATAATGGGCATCGCATATTTTTTGCAACGAAAATGTTTCATAATTTCATGGGAAATAAATCTATATTTCGACGTTTGATCAGCTTTTTATACTGTTAATAACGAAGCGTAGTGGGGTGCATTGAATCCACTTATAGCTATCTAGTTTTCCATCCCTTGTCACGGAAGTAGGGAAATGAATTTAGTTTGTCTATATTTGATTAGTTGAGATTGATGTGAACTCAAGTGGTGAATGCTGCTGCTGCCCTTCGCTTGGTATTCTCGTATTCCGCTCCACTAGACAACTATTCAGATCAAGAGCTCGTTAGTCTGTGAAAACTGATCAAAGCAATGCAACTTTGTGCACAACTATGTGCAACGTATACCTTTATCCCTTCTTGATTTATCAGTTGAAACGTAAAAATTCTGCAAAGAGCCCAAGAACGTACTACTTACGGACCTACAGGATATGAAATGATTTATTTGATCGGTTTTCTCTGATTTGCCTTGGAATGCTTTCCTTTAAGTTGCATTGAAACGGCCTGGAGATATTTCAAGGTAATTTTTGAGTAAAATTAGGAGCTCGAGACAATTCGATTTATTTTTTATTGCCTACTCACCACATCCCAATCACAGAAAACTCGTTAAAAGTTCAAAAACACCCGCATCGCACAAAATGTGATGAAAACTTGAAGCTCAATCACCAAAACCGTACAATTCAAATCAAATTCAGACTGTTTTTTTACAACATACTGAATATTAGTTAGTGAACATTATTTTGTTAAGTATTCTTTTCTATCCATTGTCTGTGAATCAACTAGCAGTCTAGCTGTTTTTGTAGTACAGTTTTAAATCGCAATTTGGTCTTCATTCAGTTTTCTTCAACCTAATCGTATTTAAATCACCCCGTTATGAATTTATAGCGGCGAACAACAAAGTTTGATGGATGCTTTTCTAACAGAATATATAACTCAAAGTTTTGCATACGCGATGTCTTTTTTTTGTTACAAATTTGTGTGGCTGATTTGTCACGTTTTGGCCGATGAGATCGTTTTGAATTTAATTGCTCGATCATTCTTCTGTTCGAAAGCTCACCCCTCTCGGTGAAAACTAGCCCTGACATGCTTTGTGGTCAGAGTGGATCAGGATGAAACCGTACACCCTTCCCGTCACCTCGTCCCTCCACAAAGCCATGGTACCGAACACTGAGCGTTTCATACTTTGCGATTTCAAATACATTTTATTCCTTGCTTGAATTTGATTAAAAACTGAATCAATTTCCAACACTTTTCATTCCACGTCAGCAAGGAACATCCTGATCGTTGAGTTTGATGGAAAGTCGTTTATAAAATGAGCTTTTTTGCATGCTCGCAAATTAAAATTAAAGACACTTATTCTCAAGAATTTCATGGAAACTTGCATCAATTACAAAATATGTGTAGTACTAATTTCTCGTTAACAGGACGCTGCTCGATTTAAACGAAGCTATTTTCTCGCAAATTTGCTTGAAAACTCGTTTAAATTCTAGACCTTAAGTAATAAAGCATCATGCATTTCGCTTACGACGAGTTATGAAATAAACCTGCAACACAATTCACCCATTTTCTCATCGGCAATGATGATTCTCGCACAAGGTTCTCAAACGACCCATGTTTTTCCCACTAACTTTTTATGAAATTATAGCATTCATCACCACCCATTGTCAACGTGAAAATCTATATCACTAATGGCACAGATGAAAATGTCCTCTGGCCAATTGTGTAATGGATAGTGCGTTCTTCGTTCTTTACCACCGTCCATGCTACCATTGATCATAGATTGATTAAGGATATATTGACCGATGGCTGCACCAATGATTAATGAATGTGTCTGTGTGTACCCTAATAGAGCTTGGCCGAATATAGCTGCCCTGCAGTTGGCATTAGAGCTCAGTCCGCTTATTACGATAGAAGTTTTTTTCTGTTTTATTATACGAGATTCTCGCATGGCTATAATCGTAAGAAATGGTTTGTATTTCTACGAGGGACATGGGGTTGCAGCACAACGCAATGCATAAACACGTATTGCCAAAAAAGCACTCGCCGTCGCGATTCGGGAGACATATCAGCGAACTTATTTCAATTTTAAATACATTCGTAAACCACGCGTTTTATGCTACGTGTACGGAATAGTTCTGGTTTAATAAACGAACAGTTTTTCAAAAAAGACGGTTTTTCTTCAAATTGTCCACCGACTTAGAACTCTGCATCTCATCAGCTGTTGCTAGAAGATATCGGACAAATACATCTGTAAACTAGCAATGGAAACTCCTTCTGCTGATGTCAAGTTCCAGCTTTATTCTTTTAATCACTAAATGTTACGTGCATTCTCAAATTCTTGCCTCAGTAACATGGCACAGCCTCTTTGAAAAGAAATTCGATTTTAAACAGCTGGTTATGTATACAACTCTCTACGCGACACTTTCCATGACGCAAGTTTAAAAAAGAAAATGCTGATTTTCTCCCGCACGGCAAGATGCGTTAGGCAGTATGTAATTTCCTTGACACGTATACGTGCGACCAGCGGAAAGTGAGAGCGAACGCCACGAGAGAAAGAGAGAAAGAGTCAGAGCGAGAGGGAGCAGGAGAGAGTAGATTTTTTTAAGGGATGAAGTTGACCCCCAAAAGCACACGTCGCGAAACTCTCTCTCTCTCTCTCGTCCATCTCTCTCACTCGTTCACTCGTTCATCCCCATGCAGTATACACGTTTCGGTTTTCTTCTTTCTCTATCTCTCATCTAGCTCCTATACTCCAAACCTTGCTGGAACCATTTAGTCGTGCACCCCCCCCCCTGAACTCCCTCCTCGCCCACCCATTCCTCCCTTATATAATAATCGTTGAGATGGGAGCAAAATTCCCTGCTATTTCAACCCCCTCCTCATCCTTACCACCCTCTACTTCATCTTACCTCGGGCATATATGAGAGGCTCGCCTCAAAAAATATGGCACACTGATCAACTCACAAATTAGTGATTTTATGAGAGAATCGTACGACCCAACATCAACCTACGCTTATGCATAAAAATACAACTAAAAATCCATAGTCCTGAGCCTCGTTCTATCAGAAAACCTGCCCAATAATACATTAGATTTCGTTTGACTTTAATCGGCAAGAACAATATTTTACCCTAGAGTTTTCTGATTTTAACTTGATTCGAAATGTACAACTTTTTGCTGAAGTAAAGAGATAACTTGCAATACATGTGGCTGCTAGTTTTAAAAGCTGTCACCCTACGCACCTTGTTAACGTTAACAAACTATAAAGTATGCACCGTCTAACTAAGGGCGTCGCGTCTTTGCAGCAAGTATTGTATTTTGTCGAGCTCTTGAGATCGTCGTATGTTTTCCCCGCTATCAACTCAGATTCTTCTAATCGCCTTAGCGGAAGCTCGCTTTTCGTCCCCGAAACAGCCGCCTGTCTTTATGGACACATCAAGATAGCATTCAAGCAATTTCCCGCGCTTTTCTTTTCATACCGCGTTGCTATTGTACTTGACGTGTCGAACGTCAACAAGCTTTTCCGACCGGCTCTATTCTTGGTTTGGGAAATAATTTCGTCTGGTAGATCGCTGCGAAATGCAGGCCGCGCCTACAAGCTGCCTACCAGTAACAAATAGATCTCATCTATATCGGTGGAGAACAAATTATATTAACGTCATTAAGGCACAAAAGTTTGGCAGGCTGGAATATCTTTATTTTATTTTTTTATATAATTGATCGGCCCGAACATTAAGCTGCAAAAATGGCTACAACGGAACCAAAATACGTGTAGCAAGAAGGCTCAGTTTCCTTTCACTATAATAGTACCCATTCGAAATTTGGCTGAGTTGAAAATTAAATGAATCCAAAATTAAAATGAAATTGATGTGTACATATTGGCACACCCCAATATCCTATGCTCAAAAGTTAGACCAAAGATATTTTCCACACCGGGCTGCTAAAAACACCCTCCAGAAAAGTCACGTAAAGATTTTCCTCAAGAGCTACAATAATGTGAAATTTTAATTTTCCTTGTGTGTACATTTCGATGGCCGGGCCGGTCTTAGTTAGCCCACGGTGGCTCAACTCTCCTTAAGGGGGTGGTAAGGGGGTGGTGAGGGGGGTTGGTGGCCGGACATTTCTAGGGTGTGGGAAGGGGGTGAAACTAAAGCAAGCATTTTTATGGGGCTTTTTGTTCCTTGCGGGGATGAAGTAGCCTAGCTGGCGTGGCGCGAGATGAAAAGGGAAGGGGGTTGGAATATCCTGCCTGCCTGCCCTAACTACTGGACTAGGGGTAAAAAAATATTGTGACTCACACTCATATGGGTATGGGCAAGCACTATGTGCTCTCTTGGCTAAATAGCATCACGATGGCACATAAAACTTATGGATTCTTATACATATGAATCGTTGGTGCGTAGGTATGCGTGTGTGCGTGTGTGGGAGAGAGAGAGAAACAGTGAGAGAGAGCTTCTCGTAAATGTAAAGGGTGTCACGAAATTCCAACGACATTTTTCTCGTACGGTTTTTCCGAGTTTTCTTGTTTGTTTTTTCTGCTTACGGATCTCAGAGCGCTGTTGTTCAAATCGTTTGCGGTTGTAGACCGTTCAGACCCTGTTTATAAACAGAGACATTTATTAACAACTGTCAATTGGCACACATGAACTTGTGCCAATCAGAAAATATTCAAGGATAAAACATTTATCTTCCAGGCAAAATCAAAAGTCATAAAAAATCCATTCCTGTAAAAAATTTTGCTTAATCACGTGGATTCCAGAGATATTTTTTTAAATCGTGGTTTGAGTACTTTTACGTCAAAACTGCTCTGTTCCAATCCCTTGTTTTCTTGAAGATACGTCACAAGTTTGATCTCGCAGCTTCCTTGCCCCATCGCCCTCAGATTGACAAAAGGTTTTCTTTATGTTTGTCGTCCCCCCCCCCCCCCCCCCCCCCCCCCCCCCCCCCC
>QKMV01002320.1:0-13577 GCA_003287335.1 Lednia tumana
CACCCTATCATTCACCGACGCCAATAGACCAGTGCCACAGGGCCAGTTGTTAATACAGTGCGTCGTTAAACACCACTAAAAAAAATATATATATATACCAAGATGGTTCGAAAAAAAAAGTATTTTGATACATCTAGTTCTAATTAAATGCTTACAATGGCATCAAGATGTTTTTAATAAATTCTCTAGCTTACTCAAGTATCTACTTGTTTTTTGCTGTCTCAAATTTGCAATGTGTACTGCAGAGACTAATTTTATTTTCCCAGTGGTTGAAGACTCGTGGTCTAATATAATCAAGCTGGTGATACTCTTTTTGCCTTAATCTTCTAAAGGCCCATTTACAACCAAAGCAGTAGCTAACACTGTGTAATCTTAAGTTTCATTTTGCAAGCTAAAAAAGATGGGACAAAATGCAGCAGCCTCTCTCCACTTCCCTGTGTACTGATCTCAGGGATGCAGGGCTGTTGACAGGGTAGTGCAGGGTATTGGCCCTAAGTTTTTCGTTGCTGTAAAGTTTGGCTTGCTCCAACTTTACGTTATGTCTACGTTAAGGTAACTTTATAATAGCTTATCTTATATTTAAACCGAACTTTTCGCTTCTATCTACGTAAATGTTAAGTTACCGGCTAAATTGGTTGTAAGTGGGCCTAAATTGATAAAAAATTTGTGCGGCTTATCGATTATAATCCCACCTTCTTGGGCTCTTCCTTTTTTTGACTACGATACGCCAACTTTATCCCCAGGCGAGCTCCTTCCTTGTTCTGGCCGGTCTTTACCTCCGGCAGCCCTTCTGTCAGCCCAGTCATCTGATCCGCATTCGCCTGACCCCCTGCCATGTGGACCTGGCGTCCGCGTTCGTGAAAGCCTGCGATGCAAAGAATCTTCACGACTGCGTGCGTCTGTTCGACTCGCTCTTCACAGGGAACGCATTCAACTTCCACAAGCACCCTCATGACTTTGGCTACGAGAAACCCTTAAGGGAGTACTTGAGGCATGACGCCATGCAGCAGAAGCCCATGCAGTCACCACAGGTAAACGAGCTACCCGTGATGATCGAGTTGAGAACTGCGTTTGCGGAGTATAGCGAGATGAATAGCAATCTGGAGGACGCTCCGAACGTTGTTGCTGCCGGCCGTTTGGATTTGGTGCTGGATGGCAACGGGGGAGGGCTGGATGTCAGCTCAGAGGAAGATCGGAAGGACTTGCTAGAGGTGCTAGAGTTGGATCAGGAGGCAGTTGCTGGAAGGTTTGGGGCTTGGAAGGAGGAGGCGACGAAGAATGCACCAAAGAAGCTCAAAAGGAGGCGAACACTGAAGCATTTTATTTTGTCTTTTTATATTGTTATGCTGCAACATGTAAATGTATCATTATGCTGTTTTGGAATTAAAATTTGCTGTAGCTTGATCAACTTAATTGGAATATAAAATTTTTGAGACTCATATCTCCTGACTAATTTCAGCACTATAGTTTTTAAAACAACTGTTAATAACTGGGTTAAACTGCTGAAAACTTAACTGACACTAAACTGCCGCTTAGTGTTTAGTTTTCAGCAGTTTAGTGTCAGTTAAGTTTTCAGCAGTTTAACCCAGTTATTAACAGTTTTTTTAAAAACTTAATTGGAACTTTATTTTTCTGTCACCAGAAGCATGGAGGTTAAATTTGATTATCCCTCTGGTATATATTTTTCAGTCATTAATAAGATGAGAGAAAAAAGTGCTTCGAAAAGCGCTAACAATAACTGCGGTGAAGTTTCGATGGAAAATTGAAATCGATTTTTCCTTCATGGTACATATCAAAGATATTACTTATGCCGTCTTAGTATTTAAACCCCGCCATTTTGAATGGCGCGAACCGCAGTGATCGGCCTCCACCGTTTAGTCATGGAAGCCAATGACACCCCATGCAATCATACCAAGTCTGCTCGATTGGTATTGAGGTGAAGCTGAAATATGCCTCCCCCGACGGGCGGGCGCTAGGCAGTTTTAAATGCCCGCCAAACAGATGGAAATCCAGGGAAGGCTCGCTGATCGTGCGGATAGCCAGCATGGGCGGCCAGCTGTCCGTACGACACGTCATTGGCGGTGTGGTAGTCGTCCGTGGTGAAGTTCTTACTTACCATTTAAAGCTCGTTGAATACACCTTTGGTTAGGCAGTTATCGGCTTCCGTCTTTCGTAACGCAGATTCCGAGGTTCAAGCTCACAATGCCTATACCCGACTTGCAAAAGGCGGCTCCACAGTTTACGGGAACCGCTGTAGTGAAAGGGCAATTTAAAGACCTTAGCTTGGCTGACTACAAAGGAAAATATGTAGTACTCTTTTTCTATCCATTGGACTTGTGAGTAACTCAACTTTTCGGTGAATACTTTTCTTTCAGGCTTAGAACAAACTTCTATGCCAAACATTTGCTAATACACATCTTTTTCACACTATGCACCTAGCACGTTTGTCTGTCCTACCGAGATCATTGCATTCTCGGATCGCATATCAGAGTTTCACGGCATCGACTGTGAAGTAATCGCTGCATCGTGTGACAGCCACTTCAGCCACCTTGCTTGGGTCAACACACCTCGCAAGCAAGGTGGTCTGGGAGAAATGAACATTCCTCTGTTGGCTGATAAAGCAGGGAAAATTGCTTCAGCTTATGGTATCTACAATGAAGACAATGGCATACCGTTTCGAGGACTGTTCATCATTGATGGAAACCAGATTTTGAGGCAAATTACAGTCAACGATCTCCCTGTGGGCAGATCTGTGGATGAAACACTTCGTCTAGTCCAAGCATTCCAGTTCACTGACAAAAATGGGGAAGGTAGGCTTAGTTTTCCAGAAATTTCCTGTCATTTGCAGTTGTTTGTTGATACAATATCTGGCTTAAAATGATCTTCATTTCAGTTTGCCCAGCTGGCTGGAAGCCTGGCAGCAAGTCCATGAAGCCAGATCCCTCTGGAGCTTTGGAGTACTTTAAGAACACAGAGTAGCATCACAGCCAAGTTGTGTTCCACTTCACCATTAAGATCTGTTACCCAGCCCAACACTATTCACTATATAATCTAGCAATTGACTAGGCAGTCCCCAGCATAAGATGGAACCACAGTTAGAGTTTTCTCACTCAAATTTGGTGAAAGATCATTTATTTCCAACCACATCAAAACCATAGGCAGCTTGTACGGTGTTGCACTAAAATCTAATTCTTGCTCTAACTCCGATTTGCTAAAGGGAAATATTCTACTAAGGACATGGAGGTTGCAAGTAGGGTAGAGTGCCAACCACCACTGATAACAAAAAAAAAAATTGTCTAGGGAGAAGCTGGTTTCAGGCAAAGGCAGGTCTCAGTTTCTAGCATAGGTTTTACTAGACAAATTTTGAATTTTCAGCAGTAACCGGCATGCCGCTTTGTGACCCGTCGTTCGTAAAATATTTTCCAATGCAGGGAATATATCCCTGTACAGGGTATATACCCTGTAGAGTTCTTGCAATCCTTACCAGTATGAATAAAGATCACATGTATGTGCAAGTGTGGACTAGCGATATTTACACGCTACTTACTCAGTTACTGGCTGTAAGTTCACTCGTTACTTATCCAAATAAAATATAAATTGCAGTATTTCCATGGTTACCTCTATTGAACCTTATCCCAAATGATGAATTATAATTGTATGCCCTTTCATTTCTGAAGGGAATGGTTTCACACTGCACTCTCTCAAATACACTCAAACTATAGATAAATGAATGGAGTTAAAAGTAACACAAACACAGTTTTTTCTCAAAATGTTATGCCAATAAAAGCAGAACATTGTTTATTGTATTCCTTATATACTCGAAATTTAGAATTATCTTCAGTTCGTTACAACTCGAATTGCAAAGAAGGGTGAGGTGACCTCATGGAACGTGCCAATTGCATGCTTTGCTTGACTACGCTACGCATAATTTTCATTAGACGGTGCCAGATATTTTGGATCTTCACGTGATATGCCGATGATTGAGCAGACCTCAAGACTGCAGCCACGGGTGCTTCAAACAATCCTTAGCAGTGGCTCGTTCACTCGGATCATAAGAGAGCATTGGGTAGAGGAAATCGGCGAAAGCTCGAGCATCTTCGACCTTCCAATCGTACTTTTCCGTAAGGACATTCATCAGACTCCATGGCTTTAATTTGACGATGTGCCGGAGCTCACCTGTTCAACAGAATGGGTTTTCAATACAACTGAAAGCAACATAGCAATATGAAGCGCATGCTCCCATGTGAAATTCTAAATACCTCTCTTGTTGAAGAATTCGCGCGAATAACGCCCCCCTGCGAGGATGCTCTTTGGTATTGGCCCTAGAAGCTCGATGATATGTGCAAGGTGATCCTCGTCACGGGTGTACTCATCTCCAGAGTGGGGCTCGAAAAGGAAATCTCCCGTGGCTAATTCAAATGCCATACAGGCCGTACTCCACAGATCAGCAGGAGTGCCATAACCCGCTCCGAGCAACACTTCTAGACAACGGTATTGCCTTGTCTGGATGTCTTCAGTAAAGTGTCGATGCTTGTTTGGTAAAGAAAAGTAAAGAATATCAACACCGTGTAACATAATCTGTGTAGTAGCTGCTTAATCGATTGCAATTACCTAATTAATCTACAGTTTTCAGAAGTAGATCAGTAAAAATTGTCAATATTGCAAAAATCACTGTATTCCACGGAGGCAGAAAGTGCCCTTAAATAGAATTATCAGATGTGGCCTGTGGGCAACTGTTGGAAGTCACAGGCCGAATTCAAAATTCCTGGGCAATCCGGGACTGAGTGATACATATTTGGTATTTTAACAAAGATTCTTGATCAAATTTAGATTTAAGATACTATCATGATCAGAGGGAAAGTTTGTGCAACTTCTTCCCTGCATTGTTTACCAGTGGTTCTCTGAATTTTTGGGGTACAAAAACTTGTTGGTATCCCAAAATGTAAAGATCAGAGCTGTACTGCTATCTAGAATATTTTATGCAGTTAGAGCCTAGGGTAGTGGTGACGAAACTATGACAACGTGTCACTGTGGTACATGCCACTTGTCATCATCAATATACATAATACTTGACATGTGTGAAATTTGTAGATCCTATTTAGCAACCAAAATGCACAACACATAAAGCAGATTTCAAAAAATTGCCTGTGGCCCTGCTTTTAACTCCCATTCTCCAAGCTACTTAAAATTTAATGTCATTTTTTAAATTCCTTAAGTTTTAGAGCTAAGAATGCATAAACTGCATAACCTCAGAGATCCAAAAATGTTGGCTGCAGCGCAAGGGTATTGCAAATTACGGATCAAAGCTTACCTGCCCTCCCGATGAGAAAACTATCCACACCCCATACACATTTTCTTTGGTTTTCTAAACAAAACAAATTGGCCAACTGGGAAATATGCAGTGGCACACGCAGCATAATAATTTGAGATGATAATTGTCACACAGCTCCAAAACGGTCTGCCACACCTGGCCTAGAGGTACCAACTACCAATAAATGCCATTGGCAAGGATCTAATGTAATGTCATTGGTCACAAAAAATAACTCTGAATTCTGAATTGCTCAGCCATTTTTCTCTAGGTACCAAATAGGTAACTCAACTTTCAATGACCCGTGGCCTGCGGGTGGAATGAAAATATCTAGAGCTGCCCTTGGGTCCACGGTTAACCATGTCTGTTTCAGATGAATACCAAGTAAATAAATTACAATATAAATACCCAGAAACAGTCTAGCTTGTTCTACAAAATCCTCAGTTATCTCAACATTTACGATAATTGACTTTTCCGATTGCCTTGTGGGTAATTAATTGAGCAGGCAGGTATGTAGGCATTGAGTACAGAAGTAGGTACCGGGAAGGTAACTTACCGACCAGCACGCGTTACCCAGGTCGGCAATCTTCACCTTGAGCGGACAGATTTCTTTCGCGGGGTCGGGTTCCGGTGGTGCCAGCTGTTTCGTGTCGGGACAAGAGACTACTCGGCGAAATGGTTTGCCTGCCAACAAAATGACAAAACGTGTTCTATTTTTCAATATTTTGTACAACATGACACACGGGGCTGCCACTGCACAATGCTGGCTGAAAAAGTGATGCAAGTAACAGTTTTCATGAAAAAGTGACTGAATAGTGATTGAAAGCGGCCTCAAGGTAACAAAATTTGCATTTTTGGTTTCCAATCCACATTTCCATGAGTCTCAAGTGATGGAAGATTACCGGTAACATACCAATTATGGAAACCCGTAAATATTTTTGATTATAAAAGTATAATAGCTGTAAACGCACAAAGTTCAGGGTGGAAGGAGACAACCATCTGACACCTAAAAAATTCAGGTGTCATCTAACATAAAAATTACAAGCTTTGGACTGGTGATAAGATTACTTTTCCAAGTTTTCTGCCAATTTTCCAAGAAATATTAAAAAAATACTTTTTCCTAGTTCTCAAACTATTATTAAACCATGTTATATCAGAAAATAGCTGTGTAGATTCAATGGTAAGTGCTATACTTGTCTGCTGGATTAGACTTAAGTAAAGTAGTTAAAAAGTGCCAAAAAGTGATTCAATGGCAGCCCTGCACACATGCTGCCGTTACTCACGTGGTAGATAAATAGACGAAGCCATCAAATATCTCTACCGAAGCAGGCATGCGTTAAAACGTTAAAAAGTGTTCTTCAGGCTCTTTTGACCTGTTCATTTTAATTTCTAGCAAGTTGTACTACACTATTTCCACTCAAAATATATATCAGCCATTTGGCACACTATTTGAGTGCCTGGTTCTATTCAAATTTTTTAAAATACGTAACTCCCTCATCACTTCAGACTGCTATATTTACAGCCCAAGTTGCACCAGCCATGTGCCACGCTTGTGACGATTGCTTTTGTACGAGATCGAGCTCTATCCAGCTCGCCCCCAAACCGGTTTTCGGGACGCCGGTTGCTCGCCCTCATCCCATTACTAACAAATACCTACATTATTTTGCACGTTGGCTTTGCCTAGAATGAATTCTAAATACCGAAATGCAGTGTCTCGATTATATCATCGAGAACTTCTTCCTGCATTCGATTCGTCACTTGTTGGTTATAGACTGTGCAGATGTTGATTTGGGTCAGGAATATAAGCTGGTGCTTTGTGTTTACCACCCTGCTTACCAAACAGCTTAAGTGGTGGCCGGCCATAGGCCAAGAGAAACCTGCTAGTCTCCTGTGATAAATTCAGAGTCTGCTCTTTTACAACAAGTATGCTAGTTGATGTGTCTAATACTAGTAAGAAGTGACTAATGGTAGGTACCTACTTACCTACCTACCGATATTCGAATGGAATGGAATGAAATGCACAGGTTGAGTAGAAGGGCTAGTTTACTGAGCACCCTAGCCACACAGCTAACGCATCTGCATTGCAATGGAGAGATCCTGGATTTGGTCCTGGTGACCGGCTACCCTAGTTGTAGTTGCCCATGAAATCCCAGAAACATCCCCCACAAATGCTGGGATAATTCCACACCAAAAATGGGCAAGGCCATCTCCTTACCTGCTCCCTTTCCCCATCTTGACCTCTCCAGCCAGGCTGCCTAACAGGGTGCGAGCTTTAACATGAAGTGTTTATCGACTCTGTCTTAATGAGTAAATCAGGTTGACCAGGTCTTTGTTTTCGAGCCGTGCTTTGTTGTGGATGTAAAATTTCAGAAAGGAAAGAATCCTCATACAGACCACTTAGTTTTTCTTGTGTTCGTAGTTTTTGATTCATCTAGTTAATTGAAGTACCAAGAACTGGCCATTTCATTTAGTTACTCAAAAAATCCAGAACTGTGCATTATAGAGCTCAAGTAGTCTTCTAGCAAAACAAAAACTGCTAAACTCACCGTTGGTTCCTAAGGCTGCAGGGTCCTGCAAAGATTCTTGAATGGCTTGACTTTCGCTTCTCCCAAGCATGCGCGGTTCGCTAGGTCCAGGTTCTCCCTCGGCTGGCAGACCAGACAGGCTGCCGCCCGGGAGGGTAGGGGTAGGGGTGGCTTCGCACCCGTTGCAAGCCTCCGCTATGCCAGGGAGGGGCTGCTGTAGCGAAATACTTATGTTGCACCCGGAAGGCTGGATGTCGCCAAACTCCATCTCTGCAAAGCTCTTCCGTTTCTCCAGGTCTGTGCAAACAACATGGGTAACTTAGGAACAACATTTAGCGCACGGCAGTAGCTACCTATAGCACAAGTAAAGAATTGGAATTAGAATCGGAAACTTTATTTTTTGTCTGTTGAAATTGAAATTGGAATTTTTAATTTTGGTCATTACTCATTATTACGAATCAGAATCGGAAATCTGATTTTTATTTTTTAAAAAAGTCTGCATATGTAATAAAATCCCAGTGCTAAAATCTCATGTTACAGTTATAACAGTACTTTTTTACCATTCCACTGACATCACCATAGTTGTAGGCCCAAACATTATTTTTCTATGCTGCTTTAGATGGCAAAATTCAAATACTTCATACTAAAATTTTGAGAAAATTTGTGCTAAAACACGTAGCCCTCATAAGCCTATTTTTTTTTCAGCAGTAATGTCATTTTAAAGTTATACATTTCAGATTTCAAACATGCTGTGCTAAAAAAACCTGTGACCTTTTTTATTTCTCGTCAGCCCGGCCCAACCGCGGCCCGACCGATCGCGGCCCGAGGCTCGACGGCTAAGAATTTTCATGACCTGGCCCGATAACATCCCAAAAAGTACAGCCTAGCCAAAAGTCCTAAAAATTCTACAAAGTAATAACTTAGTGGATGAGGAAATCAGCACTAGAGTTGATCTAGGATCTAGGGATGATCTTGAGTTTAGAGTTGATCTAGTATCTAGGCCTGGTCTAGTTGAGTTGGTATTGAAAGGTACTGGTACCTGTTTGCCGCTTGGCATTCCCGTTGAGCAAGAGCTCCGAAGGCGGTGGGCTGGTAGACTTATTGGGCTTGCGGGCGGAAGAGGAGGAGGGAGATGTGACAGCCGAGTCACGCCTGTCAGGCGGCGCCTTCTTTTTTTCCAGATCGAGGCTCATGTCCTTGCGCGATCGCGGGGAGTTGGACTCTGAGTGATCGTCCGCGCTTTGTTCCGCGCTGTCCCCATCCCCGGGATCACCTGCTTCTGCACTTGCATTCCCAGGACCCACATTCACATCCCCCATGTTTGCATCCTGCAGCTTCAAGTCCTCCAGCTGCTGCTCCAGAAGCTCTGCCGCTCGCTTAGCCCGCCGCTTCAACTTTTTCTTTTTATTCTTGGACATCTTGGCATTCATGTCGGGAGGCTGGTATTCTTTAGGTGCGGTGCTCACTGTAGTAGAAAGCAAGTCGTTGGCTCATTAGTCTTTTGTTATGGCAGGTACTGTGACATTACAAGTAGTCCTAACCTAATTGTTTCAAGATTGATTGATTGATTGATATGTGGTGTTTAATTACGCACTTTATTGACAACTGGCCCTGTGGCACTGGTCTATTGGCGTCAGTGAACGATAGGGTGCTAATGAGGATGATGATGAATTTAACAGGCAAGAGGGGAAACTCGGTGCCGGCACGTAGTCTACTCCTTTCGAAAAGCACCAAGGGGACCACCGCTTAACGTCCCTTCCGAAGGACGGTGCAACTTGAACAGCATGGGATTCCTCCACTAACCCGTGCTGTCAAGAGGTTGCTGGCAAAGGGAGTTAAGTAACTGCACTAGCTTCAACCCCTCCAACCTCTCTTATGAACAGAAATGGACCTTGGTATGAATAGTCACCCATCCAGCCTTTGGTACATCGCAATGTTGCTCAAATTCGATGATCTCACGAGAACTGGTGTATCCAACACGCCAAACCGTTCAGTTTTTTCAATATTTACTCAATGAAAGAATTCTTTACAAGATTATAATATACATAATATACTTGGTTTTAAAAAATATTACTAAATGTACATTCATACATTATTTTGGTGCATAGCCTAGGGATCCCAGGCTAGGGTGGCAAAGTAAAAAAGAATACTGTGTATGTATAGTGGGTAGGTGCCTACGTAAGATTAACTAGCGAAGAATAAACGAGTCTCTGGACGGAATCGTGTGGAGATAGCCCAAGATGAGCAAATAAGCTCTTTTCTTTTATATTTATCGAGTAACTCTTATTATAACCATAAATTTAAAAATTTCTGGCTTCTCCCCTTTTACCATTATCATCTTCAAACTTTTGTGCATTAAAAATGATAGGTGCAACACTTGAAACCAAGCTTGAGTAGGTTTCGTTTACTGGCTAGCTTGCAGAAAGTATGTAAACAGCCGAGTTTCCAAAAGCACAGTTCAAGTTTTTTCTGCCATTAACAAAAAATTCACCACATCACATCTGACAGCCTGAGATGATGAAAATGTCCAGGAAATGTGTAGAAAAGGTTAGGGTGTGTCTTCTAGTTTGTTATCGCCCCAAAAAGCTGCACGGAAGATTAACCCCAACCAAGGCTGCCATATTAAGCTCCCTTCTGACAGCAACACAATTCACGCCGTCACGGTTCAATCGGGATTTTCAAGAACTCCAGAATTCACTAGTTTATGGACAGAGTGCTATTGCATCTATTATTTGACTTTTGCCAAGACAATCACTAGACACCATTGTTTGAAGAGGAAAGCGCAAATAGTTGAGCTGTGACTTCTCGGCACGGTTGGGGTAAACGCAAATCATCGAGCCGTGACCGTTACAGGGCCAATAGGCTTCCCCAAAATGCCCACCGTCGCTTAAATAGAAGCAAATTAGTTTTATTTCGTACCATGGCAACACGCATTTGCATGAAATAACCTAACTTCATAACTCAAAAAATTATGAGAAAAATGGCTTCATTTTCAGTGAACTAAAGTCAGGTCTTTAAGGACTTTAAGCCTCCTTTGGGAAAGATGACAAGCACAAGTGCAAGTACTGTCACAACAAGCGTATCTCACGCACGTTCATCATACATATCATCGTCATATAAGGTGTTGGCATTTAATACCTAATATTATACCTTATTACATTATTCATACCTTATTATTAGCAGAATTGTTATTAATTTTATATTTGAATTGGAAAGATGAGGTGGTGCAACTTACCAGAAAATTAAGTGAAGTCGAAAGAAAATACTATGCACTTTTAAACGTTTCGGCTTGAAGCCTTCATCAGTAGGAGATCTTCGATGATGAGGATGATGAATGAAGAGATGAAGGCTTGAAGCCGAAACATTTGAAGTGCATTGTTCTTTCGACACGGCTATTTTATTTTCTGGTAAGTCACTTTCCCTTATATTTACTAACCAAATACGTCCAGCCACTTGGCACACAAAACCACAATCATTATTAACTTAATAGTATAGCTGCTCTTTAACATTTTTCAGACTTTAACTATGTATATTATGTCAAGACAATCGAATCAAATGTAAGTCGCATAGGCCGCGTGTGTGTGTTTGACATACCGCAAGAGCCTGGCAGCTTGATTCCCATCTTGTGCCACTGAGTGGCTTCAGCCGCTAGCTTGCGCACATAGTTCTCATGCACACACATCAGTATGTTCTCAGGCTTGATGTCCGTGTGGATGATATGGCATTTTGTGTGCAGGTAGTCCAGTCCCTCCAATACCTGCCAAACAATGCAGTTTAAGGCTCGAGAGTACCACCCGCAGAATAGGACGTGCAGACCAAATTTTGATGACCTCTGCTGGCTCCAATGTTGAAGCCAGCCTATGAATTAACAAATTAGGGCTATTCACAAACATTTCTTTAATATTTTGCCACAAAACACTGTCGTAAATGCTCCACTAGTCATTTTAGATAGCCATAACAGAAAAATGAAAGGAAATTTGAAAAAAATGCTTCAGAATAGACAAAGATTATTCTTTTGTCTACAACTCCTTGCTCACTATCATGGGTCATCTTCAACAATAAGAGTCAGCAGAGGTATACAAAAATAGGTCGGATCAAGGTTCCTTGCGCAGCTCACCATGCTAATGCATAGCAGGTGCATTGATTTCTGGTGAGGGGATCTTCACTCTTAACATGGTGCATCAATTTTTAACGGAAAAAATATAAAGCGTGTTCTTTTGCTTGAGTGTGTAAACAAATCACAGCTAGCCAAAGAAAAAATAGTTTGCGTAAGTTTTCTGGGAAATAAGGAAATCACTCGATCTACTTAGTTGTGAATGGGTAGTTACAAAACAAAAAATTGTTCAGTTAAAGCTTAAATTTTTTACCGCTTATGCATAACACGTTGATATCGATGCTTGTGTATTAATAAATTTTTCTGCCGTCTTTTTATCAATTTTTTTAAATTGCTTTAAATGTATGATTTGTAGACTTTTTTTATTGCTGTTTTTCAAGGCGAAGAAAACTAAACAAACAAAATCAAAATAGGTCAGCATAAGCACCGAGCCTTGAGTCTTTGTTTTGGCTTGATGCAAATCAGAGAATTTTGTGCGAGCATAAGGTATCAGGTCTGGTCATAAAGAGGTATAAAATTACTGGAACTTGTACGAAATCTGTCGCTTAATGACCCGACCTGATGCGTTAATTCTCCTCACCAAATGGTCTGATCTGCATCAAACCAAAATAAAATTGTTCTCAAAGTTTGGTTTTTGAGGCTATTTTTTTATTCAGTCCCATTTTTTAATATTCGTCTTCACGCAAAAGAGAGTGAAAATTGGAAAATTTTTGGTCCTTTTAAAATAACTATAAAAATTAAAATATGAGAGCAAGAAAATTTCCAAATAGTCCTGTATTATTTTTAATGTGCCAGGAATCACGATAAAAAACTTGAAATCTGAACCTTCACAATTAATTGAAATATAACCCCACATTCACAGCGATATAGAATGAATGTTTTCCTTAATTTCCCAGAAAACTTGACGGAAATTTTTTTAAATTTTATTCTTCTGTGGTCAGCTATAGCATGCTTATATATTCAAGCAGAAAAAAATGAGTGATGCACCCACCACCTTAAAGCCGATTCACAATTAGTCGTACAGTTTAGTGGTTCAGGTTTAAAAGCTAATAGCGATTCACAACTGATCCGGGCAACAACGAACGACAACAATAGCTGATGCAATGTCGTTTGTCAGTCAGCTGTTACTAGATAATACCAGCTCGTTGTTTGAAGCCCCCATACAGTAAAGTGGTTAAGAAATGAAATCGTTTCATTTCTTGAACTTTACGACTAAACGCAATGTCCCTCTTAATCACCTATGATGCAGTTGCGAACGACAACCCATAAATCGTATCCTACATTTCTGTTAAACCTTCATCTTAATCACCCAACACTAATCAGTAAACCATCCGACCAGTTGTGAACCGGCCTTTACTCAATTGACTTCTTCCGAAATTCGTTTCCAGAGACAATTAACATGTGGGCAGCAATGCATTTCTGATGGGATTTATAAGCCCACAAGGCTCATCAACTCTGGAACACCAGTCGTCCATTATACACTTCCAAAGATGGATAACGACTTCTCTCACAGTCAAACCAGCCTGGACTATGTGGTAGAGAACATTATTGTCTTTGAAAAAAACTGTTAATAACTGGGTTAAAATGCTGAAAACTTAACTGAAACTAAACTGCCAACGTTTCGCTAACT
>QKMV01002321.1:0-13569 GCA_003287335.1 Lednia tumana
TTTATTGAATCCGGGACTTTTTACAAGCTAATACACCGGGGCCACGCGGGCCGGATAAAATGGGCCAGCGGGCCGTATCCGGCCCGCGGGCCGGGGGTTGCCCATGCCTAAACTAGAGGATGGTGTCAAAACGATGGCTTGGAAATCTCCACCACCTAACAAATCGACTCTGTGAAATAGCTCAACGCTGTCGTTCGAACATGCCTGATGATCAACGGTATTTTGCGAAAACGGGCTTGTGTGAAAAATGGCGAAAGGTGGCCCAAATTTATCGTATCTTGTGAGCCAAAGATTTCCGAGCTCACAAATACCGAGGTTTGATTTTTACTGGTGTATCAGAATCAGTTATATCTCTGAAGTGAGGTTGACGCGATAAACTTAATTACGTTTAAGCATATTAAGATCACTTCAAAAATACCTGCTTACTCCAGGACTTGAACCCCGGACATTTTTGGACCTTTTTGGAGCATTTTCGCGGTAAGAAAAAGGTCCGGGGTTCAAGTCCTCGAGTAAGTAGGTATTTTTGAAGTGATTTTAATATTCTTAAAATTATAACTAGCCGTGTATTTGGCTTTAAAAGTTTATTCCTTGTCAACATTAATTACTCTTTGAATACAGACTGGGTTTGTGTGTGCAAGTGCACATGGAATGTGTTTTGAAAATCGCAAGCGCTAATATTTTACATAATAAATTAACGAAGGTCGCTTTCTTGTGTTGATTTGAATTGGTCGTCAAAACTGGCTTTTTTGTAGGCTGTGCACTTAATTTAGCATTCACCGCTGCTACACTTTTATCTCCGTGCGACAAACACGTAAAGAGGAAGCTTTCAAAAAAACTGTTTACTAAAGTGGGTAAAACTGCTAAGAAGTTCACTTATAGATTCCTAGCATTTCGCGAACTGTTTGACAGGCATCATCAGGGGGGAGGGGTTCAACGTGTGACAGTTAATGCCAGGGTTGTAGGAGTTCAGAAATTTGTGACGACACGTTTTTTCGTAGATGAATTAAGCAACATTTCATTTAACATTTCCTAAAAATGCCTAAAAATGAATTTTTTCCTGTGACTTCTTTTGTCATTATAAAACTAACTGTCCAGTCTCGTTTGAAACAAAATCTTTTTTCCAGTTTTTTTCAGATTTGAAATCATTTTTCAGCGCAGCAATTTTAAGATTTTTTCCCAATTTCGACGAACAGTTGTCATTCGAGAAATCTCGATTGTTGTAAATAATCACCAAAGTAACAATTACACGATAAGATATCTTATGTAATCGACACGCAGGCGTCCCTAAACGTTGTAACGTTGTGTCGAGATAGAGACAAAATTTTACGGAGGTTTGCACAGGGACGTGTCAAAGTGAGACACTGTACCGGGAACCAAAAATGGCCTAAAATGTTTGACGCAACGTTGCGGCCCGACTGCCATCAAAAAACCGCGCACTCGACTCCAAACTGCAGACATCGAGTAGCCCAAGGTGTCGCCTCTGGGTGTGGTGAGCTCCGAGTCCGTCGAGGATCTCCGGCAATGCAGACGTCATTGTCCCGGTCTCTGTAGCTAATCCGATCACACCAATTGTGCGCCAGAATATCGCCTCGCCCCTAACTTTCTCTCGTTGTCCACATTCAACTGCATGCAAGTGCACACATGTGCTTTACTGGTTTATCGTCGCTCGTTACACGGCAGAAGCAGAATGGTGTTTACATGTTGTTGCCGTTGGCTATTCTGGTAAGAGGATTATGGACGGTCGGCTGTCATTGAAACTGCCCTATCCTGTAGCATTGAGAGTGGCGTCGATTTTATCGGGTTAGAGATTCCGTAACTGACATCTTTTTTGCCCCAAAAATGGCCACAAAATTCTGAAAAAATATCAGTGTGTTGAAAAAGGTTAAGTAAAGGTACCTGACAGTACCGCAACCCAAAGGTGCATAGCCTAGCCTCAAATAATTCCCACACATTGTTTAAGTGAGGCACTTTAAAAAATGCATATCTCCAAGTAAATCCAAATATTTAGACACCAAATTATGTCATGTATATAAAAAAACTGTTAATAACTGGGTTTTTAGGTTTTTAGTGTCAGTTAAGTGTTCAGCAGTTTAACCCAGTTAATAACAGTTTTTTTAAAAACTATAGTGCTGAAATTAGTCAGGAGATATGAGTCTCAAAAATGTAATATGTCATGTATCTCTAATTACTCTTCCTCTTCACACTGATTTTTTTCAGTAATTTTTATCAGTTTTTAGGACATAAAAAGGGCGGTCAGGGCGCGCAAGCCTTCGCAAACATACCTAGCCAGCCGTCCACAGCCCTCTTAAATATGAGTGCACTTTCTGCGCCCGGCTAGTCACTCGATGATTAACTAGAGATCGTAATTGAATTCATAAAGATGATTGTCGTCTATCACTGCCACGTGACAGTCATCTAGCTCAGAGACCACGAAGCTGCTGAAGCGAATCTTTACATTTAAAAACTTTTTATCATTAGTGATCGTTTATGAGCTTAGAATAGACATGTCAAGCATATTTTAAATAGAACATAGATTTCAGGTAGAATTTGTGACGCTATCTTTTAATTTGGTATTTTTTTCATATGTCATACATATTCTGCAGACTGTGGGCCCTGAAAAATAGGAACAATTCTAGGCGTTGCTCACGTTAGAAGACAAATATTAATGAGACGCGTGAAGTAACGTGGATTGATCCTCAGCCCTTTGATGATCGACTGGCGCATTTAAACGCTTTTTTGTCGGTTTTTTGTGATTTGGATGACCGTAAGAGCTCTTAGCTAATGGAGCGTGTTTGGGGAGGGGGGATGAGGGGGTTGACCGTAGGTAAGTGGAAGGGTTGGTAAATAGACGGAAAAATGCCCTGGAGAGGAAGAGGAACTACTCCCTCCTCCCTCTCTTGGGTGGTCGATGTGATTAGAAATATATTTCATCCTGGAGTTTGGATAGTCGGATGGTTCGAAGGTCATAGAAGGCTTTATATATGTCTTACAACAATTTTTTTGTAGATTTATGATTAAGTTTTAAAAAGAAAACGGATTCACAGACTATAAGAAGGAATGCTAAGTAGAATCGCGAAAATTTTGCCGGGTAAAAAGCTTCATTTTCCCATTTCATTTTTCTTTTCTACAAGAAAAGTGCAAGAAAATAAACTGGAACTGAAGAAGAGCAGTAATGTCAGCAAGCAGATTCGATTCTTTAGTCGATACCTTTTCGCGTCAATGGGAAGGTTAGCTTGACATCGAAATCCTAGCAGCACTGTGTCATACCAATTAGAGTACGTCACACGCCAGATCGGAAGAAAGATAGGCGTTATCGAGCAACCAAATGACGACTCATTTTATTACCGACACAAATCGCTCCAGATGAAACGTAGAAAGAAAGGAACAAAACGCTACCGCAACACAATAAAGAGACACAAAAGTTAAATGCAAAGTATTGAAATACATCCTATATAAAAACAGGGATCACAGTTAGAACCAGTCGATTTTGGACCAACGAGATCCAAGGTGCCACCGCACTTTTTAGTTCAAGGAAACAAACGATCATGCACCAAATTTGAGTTTGAAAACTCAAATTTTAATTCTCTATTAACAATATCATTCACCACAGCACATGTAGAAGTTGCAAAACATCTAAAAAAACGTGATCTTTAATCTTGAATATCTTGAAACCAATGCCGTCTCGGTGACGTGAAACGCCGAAGACGTCGAACCGCCGATGACCATCTCGTGGCCGGATGACTCACGGCTGTTGTCTTTGTTGTTGTTGCGTGCTCGACGATCCGAGCAACTCCTTCCGTCTCCGGGAGAAAGCATGTCCAAAGCATGAGCAGCGGCAAGCGTAATTGCTTTTGGTGCACTCACTGTACTACGCCATGGCTCATGCCCCCGCCAGATCCGCTTTGTGTTTTGTTACCATGCAGTCGAGCCGGATTTTGGGATTCGCCGCGTGATTTTGGAAAATCACGTGCGTATTCTAGCGTTCGTTTCTAATATTAATATAAACTGTAAAGATTATATTAAGATTATAATAAAGATCCGGGCTTGAGGGTACTCTCTTCTCTGTGCTCATTTTTCTCTGTTCTGTTAGAATTTTTCTTTTGATATTTATTTTTAACGAGACAGCCTGATTTTGGATTCGCCGTGTGATGGTCTGAAATCACTTGCTTGTGCCAGGGTTGACATCCCCAGCCAGATTCGTGGCACTATTATGACTATTACCATTAGGACGATTACCATTATGACTATTATGACCATTATGAATATTACCATTATGACTATTATGACCATTATGAATATTACCATTATGACTATTATGACCAGTATGAATATTACCATTATGACTATTACCATTATGACCAATATGAATATTACCATTATGACTATTATGACCAGTATGAATATTACCATTATGACTATTATGACTATTACTATTATGACTATTACGACCTCGAAAAACATTGAAACTTGTTATGAGCGCCTAAATATACCACAGTGCAGCACTGGCTTACAAAAAACCAGAAACGATACGCCTCAAACGGAAATTACAGACACGAGACAACTGAACCCTGAGACAATTGTAATGATTTGAGTTACTATTTTTTATTCATTTGATTTAAATAATTGAAAGTATTAATATTGTTAACTACTTTTTAATAAATCTATAGAATGAATGAAGGTTAGCTCCCCTACATTATGCTCGATTGAGAATATTCTGTTCTGAAGTATCCCGGATCGGTTGCACTCCTCCTGCTTCGCTTTCCTTCCATTCTCTTCTTTCTCCTCATTTTCCCATTTTCTCTCTCCCGTTATTTATGAAATACAATGTTCATACAACACTTCTCAGTGTTTTGCGTGGTGAGCCTGGATTTGAGGCTCAATTTCATTATTATCTGCAATGGATTACACAATAGCGGTGGCACAGTCAGTAAGGTTATATACATCATAAGGAAAATTTGAAAAACACAAACAAATAAATGTTAAGTTAGAAAAAGTTAGATATGCTAACAATTTGTAAGTCAATGAATTCTTTTTTTTTAATCTTTACTGGAGTTAGCCTACCTCAAAGGACTTTGCCTTTGAATTTTTTCAACCATTTGCCTCTTCCAGCGTTCATGACTTCTCTAATTTTCATGACGTCTCTCATTTGCTCAGCCCCGGCTGCCAGTAAATGTTTAATTTTGCAATCTATTCCCATTTTGAATGCGTGGAAGGCCGGATTTGGGATTCACCTGGAATAGCTTGTCTACTCGAGCGTTCGTGTCTCCAGCTCAACAGCCGACAGACGTGTTTGTAAGCTGGAGGTTTATCCACTTCTCTATGCTCATTTTCTCAGCCCCATTAGTTATTGTTTACATTGATACTTTATTACGGCACTAATGTATTTCGGAACTATTTACATGTCTGGAGCGATCTTTTTGCCTGCAGCTTGAACAGGCGTGGTATGTTTTCACAGCCAGGTTTCCAATCGAGAATTTTCTTCAGTCGATAAGCAAGTCTAACGTACTAACGACAACAATACAATGTAAAGTACGTGTTTACACCGTCCAGAGATATTTTAGGTCATATAAAAGTGGGGTTGTTTTTGTTTCTTGATAGCCGCAATAACGGTTATTGCAGAATTTTGGACGAGGCTGAATATGATTTTGTTCAGGATTTAGTAAACACCAGCTATGCGAAGACGACCGTGCTCTGTGGTAGTGAACTATAAGCCCAGTATTTTTTGTAACTATTATTGGAAGACCACATGATGATGGCATTAGCTAGTAGCCAGGATCGAACCTGGATTCACCCAACGCAAGGCAGACGCGTTCTCACTGCTTATGCCTGGCTGATTTGGGTCAACAAGAAACATTTAATCCCAATCGTATAATATATATTGGCGTGTACTTCGAAGATGTTGCTTTTCGATCTTCTTGAGTTTTTAGAAAAGCGAGTGAATTTCAACCCAATTTGATTGAGATTCGATAGTAGTGGAATAGTAATAATAATCGATTAAAAAAAAACTGGGTTCATGACATTGAAGCGCACCAAAGGCGATTGTCTGTCATCATGATAGTAATTGGTAAGAATAACCCAGAGTTCTTTGTAGCTCAAAGATGGTAAAACCAACCCCCGGCCCCGAAGTAATTCATAAACCAGTCAGACCTAATTCTTCGATCAAAACGACCTCGTCTACCAAATCACACTCCTCGCTATTTAATCCAAAGTTAATCGACCTCGTGCCAGCCATGTAATCTACTGGGAAACCCCCGTAAGAAACGCGGCACAATTCTTACAATTCCGTGAAGCAATGACCTAATCGGAGCCGTGTATCAACATGGACTAGCCGAGCTGTACCTGGTGTTATGCAAGCTGGGATTTCTGGCTGGCGCGAACTGAGTTCGAGCGGTGTGCCGCGGCGGCATTGCAGTGGATGGAAAGTACGTGGTCCTCGAGATGGTAGAAGAGGTGGAGGGTGGCAGCCACTTTCTATATAACCCGACGGCGCCGATCCGAAGTAAATCAGTGGTGTGAGAGCGTTGTAGCAGTGAAGACGTCGTCGTGGGTGTCTTGAAATAGAGTTGTGATAACAGACTGCTTTTAAGGTAAGATGGATGGGGTTTGGAGATGAGTGCTGTAGGATTGATCGGCGGAGGGATTAGCTGTTTCGGGAATTCGGGGGTGAATGGGTGACGATTTCGTTCGCTGATTTGAAAGTTTTGATTTGTGATTATAAGGTCAATTGTGTCTGATTCGGTTTTTTTTGTCACGGAAAGTTTGAAATTATATTTTGTAGATCCAAATTTCAATAACTCTGTAGTAAAATAATTAAATTAAAAATAGGTGGGGGTCTATTTTAGCTAGAAGCAATGAATTTCTAGCCGACTAACTTCGTTAACGATTTTTGGACAGCTCGACATTAGAAAATTTTGAATTTGAATTTTTTCTTCGTTGCCCATTTTTCTTCGGTCGTTTAAAAATTTTCCTTTGCGTCAGCCGCAACACGCTAACCCTCTTGAATCTAAAATACTCATCTCGTGCTTCTTCAATCAAATAGAAAGCAAGTACAAAGTATCATTTCAAAACTTTTTAAACTGGTTCGCCCATTTAGCAGAAATTTCCAAGAAACACGTTCACTTATTCGCTTCAATCCATCAGCAACAATCTGCTGACCACAAAAAACCTCCCACATATCGACGTACCGACTGAAAACAAAGTCAGCAGCCAGCCAGCGGTCTTCCGGTCTGTGAGTTCATTGTTTTCGATTTCGATTCGATTACTCAGCATCGTGGGCCGGTGTTTTGGTCTCACAATGAAAGTGAGTGCGCCGTTGTGGCCGTGAAAGTGAGATTATGCTAAGCAAGCGCCGCTGCGGCGGAAAGCGGAAAGTAGGTCATCTTACAACCAGAGGACCGCGGAGGTCCACCTTTCACCTTTCTTCGATTGCCGATCGGTCGTTCACCTAAACCAGCGATTTTTCTTCCATTAAATCATCGTTTTTCCGTTGTCGTTCACTGTCAATCTGGAGCACTTTTAACACCACATGACACTGACGAGTCATGCGTAGTGTAAACATGAGTCATGACTCTTGACCTCTCTTGTTTTTTCATTTAAAATCAGAGCAAACTCTTTCGTTTCTAATTACGATGACACCTAAATGCGCATAATTTACTGTTAACATAGTTTACTTACGATGCAAAACATCTATTGTCCGTAAATGTGCAATGCAATTTATCAAACTGACAAGCACTTTTCAAAATTGGGTGCTCGCCAGAGAAAATATGCGGTGTCGTGGGCTTTAATACTTGCGGTTTCGCCCCATCTTCGGCTAACTCTGAAAGTTATCAGGGTATTTTTAAGTCTTTCTTGTAAGATCTTGCAACTCTCTCGCTAACACAATTATCACCCTCCCACTCAATGAGATTATGCGTCATGTCATTTCCGCATCGTTGATCATAGGTTGGCGATGAGAAATTTGGCGACACACAATTCGTTTTCGGTGGGCAGAAATCGGCCACCGGGAGAAATTGAAATCTACCCCCTCCTATTGGTAGAGCTTCCCAATTGAGACATCTCTTGGCAAACGGTCGCGAAATCTAATTTCTATTTACAAATGTGATTGCGCGGAACGAGAAGAAAATGAAGGTTGCTTTCTTTCAAATCACATAGACAGTGGGAAATCTTTTCTCTGGCGAGATCTTTTTCCATGGTGTGCTTTATGGGCTGTTAATTTAATTTATTTTTGTGTATCATTTTCATTTTGTTAACCTCATTTGTTTGCAGTCGGCTTTACTTCAAACGCTTTTTCTATTGTCATACCAGAATGTATTTCTTTTCGCTTATTAGCATGCCGCATCCTTTGTAGTTTATTTACGGCTTAATCGAGCTACCATATCACTTTAAAGGTACAATACCTCCTATTATATTGAAGCCTCTATGTAGAAGGTATTTCCTTTAATTTTTATGCTTCAGACTTGCAAGATCTGCACAGTGTCTTAATTCCACTGCATAGTTCTGTATTGCAATTAAAAAAATTATCATAAAGTTTAATCAGTTCAAATATTCAGTTGGCTTAGCTGGTTTGTTTGCCAGTCGGAAGAAGCTGGTTTGTCCAATATTGGGAAAGGACTGTCATATTTCTAAATCCTTTCATCTAGCGTTTGTTAACCCAGATATTCCCAAGAGGCATTTTTCACGAGCTATCGAACTGGAAAAAGAGTTCTGCTGCAAGTCGACATTACAGCTTGAGTTTGTCACTGAAAATCATAAACCGTGGTATCAAATATGGCCGAAGGTCATTAATTGTTTCTTCCTATTTAAAAAGACTGGTGGCCCAAAAGAAAAACAACACCTTCCCACTAGAGCTGAATGGAGAATCCCAATTTCAGTTTTGCAACTCAATTTTGGCTCAAAATCATATTTTGTATCCTTTCTTCCCGTATCAAAATTGCAGGCCCTCAGTTCTCGTTACGTCAGAATCTATCTTCTCGCTCTAGCTGTGATTTCTCTATGGACAATGCGGAAGACCTTATTTACCGGAAACCTTACTCTTCGTTTCGCAGCCAAATCATGCGTGTGTCTGCGTGCGTGTGGCTGCTGGCCACGTGCGTGCTGGTCTCGTGTGCAGAAGAGAGTAAAGACTGGTCCTGGGGAGGAGACGCCTCCACGGACGACGCCAAACCGGAAGACGCTGCGACGGCAGAGGACACACCGACCATCTTGATCGTCGACCCACCGAAAGGAAACGCTACTGAGGAGACGCAGGTACGAAGAGCTGACTTTTGTTCGGGGGAGCGTTACAATGGCTTGGTTGTTTTATCGTGGGTTTGGCTGAGAAGGAGATGGAATTGAGAAAACGTTTAGTGTCTATTTTGATCATTTTATACGTGCATTTTTATCTTTTGTGTGGTAGGAACTAGAATTATGCGTGAGTTTTAAAGCGAGGTCGTTTCTCAGTGAATTTTTCCCTGTGTTAGGATGGTCATTTCATTGTTTTTGACGTAAGGAGATGCAATTGGGGAAAATATTATTCTCAATAACTTCGGTCAGTCCGCCGGTATGAGTAGGAAAAGAAAAGAGAAAATAAGCCTACCCTTCTACAGTGTTGCTAGTAGAAGAAAGATTTTAAATCCAGAAAATTGCGCATACTGGAATAGCGAGGATCGAATCCGAGCCCTGAAAAGTCAATTCATAACCCATTAATGACTACTTATCGAAAGAATGGTTAAGATTAGGTGAACAAGAAAGCATATTCAAGGAAGCAGACTGTCGTAGGAATTGAAATACGTGGGATTTTGAGAAAAAAGATATATCGTGGATACATCACTCCTTTTCTTTACACTGCTTATTGACATAAATAGGCAGTTACGAGAACAGTAATTGATACTGATATGATATCATATGATATGCTATGACAATAATCAGATAATGATATCTGCGGGGATTTTGTACACAATCACTCCCTAGACCAACTGCATACATTATAATGTTAAAAAAGATGAAGTGAAGTGATCTGTTCGGGAGAGAGGCTGGAGGGTTTGAAGTAAGTGAATCAGTTCCACTGCCCTTGCAATCCACCTCTCGACAGTACGGATTAGTGGAGGAATCCCATACTGTTCGAGTTGTACCGTCCTTCGGAAGGGACGTTAAGCAGTGGTCCACTTGGTGGTTTTCGACAGGCGTGGGCTACGTGCCGGCACCGGGTTTCTCCTGTTCTCTGTTAGGTTCATCATCACCCTCATTATCACTCTATCATTCACCGAAGCCAATAGACTAGTGCCACAGGGCCAGTTGTCAATACAGTGCGTCGTTAAACACCACTAGAAGAAAAGATGAAGTGAAGTGAATTTCTCACGTTTTCTATGTCCACAGGGTAGAAGCCTGGGCGACTTCTCCGCGTCGGGTCCCGACGAGTCGGTGATCGACGACATCCTCGTGTCGAACCGCCAGGGGCGAAACCTGGACGGCTTCGACGAGGTGTACGCCGACCCCAACGTGCAGAAGGCACTGCGATCGGGAGACGACACCCAAGCCCGCCAGTACATCAAGGAACGCCTCTGCAATCTCGGCCTCATGGCGGTGAGTCAGTTAGGTCACGTCGGGGAGCTGTCAAACGGCTTCGCCATTTTACGAGGATGGGGATAGACTTGGGGGAGCGTTTCTGTTGTAGTTTTGGATTGTTTGAGACTTGCAGAGTCGTGGTTGGATGTAAGTAAGTTTTTCTATGGTGTTTGCTCTATTTTGAAGGTCTTGTCTGTTATTTTTCTGTCATTTCATTGGGTTTTTGGTCAGACGTGGGGAGCGTTTACACATAACCTTTTACCACACGGAATGAAGATAGGGAATACAGTTGGGGGAGTGTTTTTCTAGTTTGGTCATACTGATTGAATCAGGCTTTTAGTCAGAACAGGTGCAATGGATAATTTAATAATTCTAGCATACTTTTTGGGAATTTTCATTCACCAGGTTTCCAAGAAACCAACATTTTGCATTTACTAAATCTCAAATTCACAAAATAACTCGTCCCATTTAAATCTTAACTTATCAAATCTAATAAAAATCACGACAAAAGTGAAACTGAAACTAAACCCCGCTCCAAATCGTGACCGAACCCTCTTTTTGCCCCGCAGTGCGACGACCTCGACGTCGACGGCAAGAGTCCCTCAGGCTACATCAACCCCCAAGAAGTAATCTACGCCCAACCGGTCGCGCTTAAGCCCGTCGGACAACCCCTTCCCGCCATCGCCGTTCGCGGCCCTGGCCACGGACATGCCCTCCGCCCTCCCCCCTACAACCTCAACGGGTACGAAGGACGTCCAGGTTTCGACGGTCCGCGTCCAGGATACAACGGACCCCGACCCGACTTCAACGGCCCAAGACCCGGCTTCAACTCCCGACCGTTCCAGTCGTCGAACTCTTTCCAAGGGCCTCGACCCAATGGACCCAGTGGGCTAGGACCGATCTATGGGCCGGCTAGACCGGTGTCGCCAGTACACGAAATCCTCGAGCCCGAGCTGGGGAATAATTACCATTTGAATGGAGGCAACTTCGGGAAGAAGCCAGTAGAGGTCATCGTCAATCAAGGTAAGCACCGTAACGAAAGCATTACGAAACGAAATGGTGCGATATGGTACGATACGGTATACGATATGGTGCGTTTTTTACGAGCTGCCACCGGATTTCGGGGTTTTCGCTAGCATAGCGTGGGTCCCGCAGGCAGTGGTAGCTCGAAATAAACGTACCTTAGGTCATATATTGAGCCCTGATGGCAACTCGGCAAGCTTGGAAATTGATTCTTGATGTTGAAAACATGCGAGTCTTGCGTGGTGGGGTGGACGTTGGACGTACGCTGAATTGAATCAGATATTGACTCCTGGTAGAGATGTGACCCATGTTACATGCAGCAAACTCGGGTTGCGAGTGTCTGAAATAAAAGTGCAAACGGCAATATCGTGTTTTGTCAACGCAAACTATTTTTGATACTTACGATAAAATTTTAGGCCGAGTGGACTACACTAGAACTCCGCTAGTTTTCTTTATTAAACTGAAAAAATCTCTGAGTTTCTATACGTTACGTTAAGTATGGCTGTGAAATATTTATCCACGTTCGAAAAATGAGTTTCTTTTAATACTTCTGAAGCCCCAGCTCCATAAACCCGTAGAGATTCAGCGCATTATCCTGGAACTGAGTCATGACTAACACCTCCACTTCGGTGCTAACAAACAACCTTCTTTCGTTACCCAGCCCCCGGCGCACCCCAACAACACGTCCACCACCACTTCCACCACGGAGACGCCGAGGGAGGCGTAGTCAAGCCTAACGTCGGCCCCGTGTACGGTGGCGTGCCCCAAGGAGTCAGCTCGATCGGCGGCGTCCTCGGCGGAGGATACGGTCAAGGAGGCATCGGAGCCGGAGCATACGGTCAAGGAGGAATTGGGGGCGGAACATACGGCCAAGGAGGAATCGGAGGTGGAGCATACGGTCAAGGAGGAATCGGAGGTGGAGCATACGGTCAAGGCGGCGGATATCCGAACATCGGGCCCAACGCTCCCTTCTACAAGAAAGAGCTGAATGTGAAGACACCGTTACTTTCAGGTAGGTGGCTGTTAGAGTCCTCATACTTTGTTTCGGGAAGAGCACAAAAAGCTTCCAAGCCTTGCGGTCTGTCGGGAAGGATCGAGAATGGAAAGAGAGCGAGCAAGGAGTTAGCCGGGCGCAACTCCGGGGAGCCTGGAATGGTTGTGGGAAATCACAGAAAACCACAACTAGGATAGCCGGCCACCAGGATCGAACCCGCGATCTCTCGATAATGTCGGAAACAGACGTCAATTATTTGGGGGGGAAATTAGGACCGGTTTTCTAATTATCTTTAAGCAACGAACAATCCATTAGCCGGTTGTTTCCATAACAACAGCCAATTAAAAACAGTCGGATGTGTAAGCGGCCGATAAAAAGTTGAACCAGCTATTTTAAAACTTGGTCTCTACAGTTTAGTATCTGCCTAGCGACCGCTGTGATTAACGAAGAAATATTCCGCCTTTCTTGCAAGACTTAAAGTACCCCAAAAATAATGGTTAGCACTTTGGTAGGCAAACGAATTCAAATTCTCGTAGACAATTTTTCTCCTCTAGTAAACCATAAAATATCACGTTGAACGTGCAAAACATGCTGTTTTTTCTACCGCCTTTAATTTGGCTGAGAAACATAAGCAGCAATGTACCTACGGGTACTGGGTAGTTGTTTTCAAGGCCACGAAGATATCCGTTAACTTCCTGAACCATTTCAACACCATGCTTAGTTCTACTTTTGTACGTATTGACTCAGAAAGACTATTTACCAAACATCCTTAACAAAATTTCCTTGAAAGCCTGCTCCTGGCCTACTAATTGAGTCGAATACAAAAACACCAAGACATACAGTTTAGAAACCACCTTCAGCTTGACTTCGAAAGAGAAACAACATTAAAGTACCCAATTGACAATTTTTTTCTTAGTCACGAGAAGTTCTCGAAAAACATCTGCCAGACTAGCCCCGATGAAGCTTTCAGAATAGTTAGCGAAACGTTGGCAGTTTAGTATCAGTTAAGT
>QKMV01002322.1:0-13567 GCA_003287335.1 Lednia tumana
GGGGGGGGGGGGGGGGGGGGGGGGGGGGGGGAGACGCTGCGAGAAAAATTGGGTGCCGATTGGGAAAGAGTCGCATTCATCGAGGGACTCTTCGAGCCACATGTGAAGAGCGAATTCCTTTGTCTTGCTAGAATGCTTTTGGGATGTGATTGGATTGAATTCCAGACAAAACTTACCCTTTGACGGAACTCTCGCTCGGATTCCAGATCCTCCTGCAGGAGACGGATCTTGTCCTGGAATAAAATAAACAGGGATTAGGAATATCACACCAGGTTGGGGTTCGATTTGGGACACACAAACAAAAATTGAAAACTTTTTACCGGCATGCAGTACGGTTAGACAAAATCGATTACTTTGATGTTTCATTGTTATGTATATGCAAAGGTACTTACGGGCTAAGTTACAAAAATAGTATTAGTTTTGTTAGTCTGCTAAACACACAAGCTACATCAACATACTATCCAGCCATTTAAATGGGCTATTTAGGAGAAAACGGCCATGTTATTTTTGTCACGGTTTAGTAGCGGCAGATACATCACTAAGCGGTTTTGGTGACAAAGCATGTGTTTTCATTCCGAACACACAAAGCGAACACCACACTTTCTTTTCAATACACTCGACAATGCTTCCACACAAAGTCTTGAACGTAACCGGCACTTGGTAATCGCGTACCTCGAGACGAGTGAGCGAACTTAGGTCGGCGGAATACTCAATGCTGACATTGGCGTCTCCACCACCGGTCGAACGGTACGTGTACGATTTCGTTGTCTTTGCAATGGACGACGACATCTTATCTACTTTTCAATTTCAATTTTAAAATTAAAATGTAGATAACTCGGGGCAAGTTATCTCCTCTGTGCTAAAACACCACCGCGCGCGGGTAAATCTGAACGCACTTTCACTGGTTCGTAACTAGGATGGTACGGCTGTCGTCGAACTGCGGCCAGGGGCGCCGTCAGATTGCGCGGCGTCGTTCGTGTGATTGGCCTAACTCTTGGTCGAGGAAGAAGAAGTAGCTTGAGATGGCGACGTCGACGTCGTGACGAGGCGGTGGTGGCGGAGACGGCGGCGGCGTCGTGACGCTTGCGCCATGAGCGAATTTTCCCCGTCCGATGACCACGATCTAAAAACATGGGACGCACTCATCGGTAATGAGCGAGCGAACGTGACGATTTGATGAATAAGTTGAGCAACAGTTTTTGATAATCTAATTAGTTGTTGATGGAAAGTGCGTCATTTTGAGGAATAGGAATGATGTTGCGAGATGATTTTCGGATGCAGATTCACGAGAGGGAGTTGAGTTTTTGTCCTGGCGACTCCTTGATCTTGAGATCCTGCGTACAGAAAGATTGTACCAAGTTAAGCCCTCAGCACATTTTTTATTATTGTATCAAATATTGATCTGAATATTCCAATTTATTAGAGAGGTAAGGGCCATGAAAGTTTGTGGAGTATTCCGATGAAAAAATAACGAATTGCTTCATGGCAAATAATTTTCAAAACAAAAAATGCATGTGCTACATAACGCCAGGTGCATGTAATTAAGAGTTGACACCTCTTACAATTACTCAAGTCTCCTGAGTGGGGTAGTCCGGGAACGGGTCGAGCAAGGGGGGCCCGATTAAACTGTTTATTTATTGTCATTTGTTTTGCAGATGATCCTTTGTTAGCCGACAGACCTAGGGATACTCGTATTTGAAATGGAGAGTAGTGTCAGCAAAGCAGGAACCAAGTTATTCTTGGCAAAACTAGTAATGCTTGGAATTCTCTCCGTTGAGGCCGGCACGGTAGTCCAATCTCAAATTACTACCCATGGTTCGGTTTGTGGGTCTGGACGTCCGTCCTTTTATAGACACACGAGGGGAAATTTGGCGTCGGTGGAAGGGGTGATGGCAAGTGGTCTTGGAGAGAGCGTCGTCTCCGGACAACACTTCAGGTGGGACGACACCCCTTGAGGCTGAAACATCTTCGAAGATAAACCACTTGAGCAACATTAGAACCTCACGAGAAGAGATGACATGCATTCCGTATTTTTGTAATTAGCCATTCGTTGAAAAGATTATGCTTAGACAAGTTCTTTGACATGAATCAATTTGATGGACACTTCGTGCTTGACTTGCTTCTCCCTCGCTGGTCGAGTGACTTGCGTGACTCCAGCTCGCGTCGGCCGAGCGTCGGCCAAGCGTCGGGACGCCTTCTGAATGTCCACGACACGATTATCTAACGACGCCGAGACGCGAAAGCCTCGGCCGCAGATTTAGCTGCGCGCATAGAATTATCTTGGTCGCCATCTCTCTTTCTTGCAGTTATTTTCAGCCCTGCATTGACATAGAGAAATAACAAGAAGATATTCAAAATAGAATGTCGTTTATCTAAGTTAAACACACTCTCAATACTAACGTGAAATTTTCTTTTTGGTATAGTTTGAAAAATGCAAATAGTACAGAAGTCAGTAAATGTATAGTTCACCCTTTTCTCATAAATCTGGTCCAGTTTTTGTGTCTATATTTAGCAAGTCTTTCGTATATTTTGGCCTCTTTTATCGGCAAAGAGGATTCATGAATGTCTTCTCAGCTGAAGGTTCCTTACGCTTAAGTGGATGCAAAATAATTGTATAGTCATGTTTTTAAGTCTTATTCGCCGTCTACAGCCCTCGAACCCGGTCCCTCCATCGATCGAATGCAGATAGCTTTCTTGAAGCCAACCGCAGCGGGAATTTTTCCATCGCTGTAGCTGTATTTTGCTTTGATATAATTATGGAAGCGACATCTTCATTTCAGATATTTATTACATCTTAATGCTGGCATGCTATCGTGACCTTCGTCAAATTCGTTCCTTCCTACCACCTAACGAATCTAAATGCATCGTTTAAAATCAGAATTAGTTAATATTTCGCACACACATTCTTGCAGGGGAATTTTTAAGCAATAAGTAAATTCACAAGACCGTATTTATTTCCAGAAAGAAAACATATGCCAACTGAAAGCTAGTGCGTATTTCACGACACTAATTTTATTATAAACAATCACATTATTGTAGCTGGCGTATTGCGTTTATTTCCGACCAGTTCTATTGTTATAATTCATGTTCCACGCGAAATTCAGAGCCAAGAAAAATATATATCCCCGAATGACGCACCTGGTTTATTATACAGCGCGATGAAACTCCAAATGAGATTCGGAGTTATTAAAACGATGAGACGCGCTCGCCTCACATCTCTGAAGCGAGCAATTTTTTTGGCAAGCTGAGCAACATTCGCGTTTGATGCAGGTGATGAAATGGTTGAGGGTGGGTGTCGAATGCTTAGTTTGACGTTAGCTATTTTAAAATAGCACCATTGGCTTATATATCATAGAATACAAATTAACGCTTTATTTAGCTAGATTCTTCATTGCGAGTTTCCTCATTGCTTTGCGCTATTCTATACTCCCAAGTTTGAAATTAAAATATACAACTTAGTGGCTTAAACCTCAATGTCCTGCTAAATCTCTGTCACAATTTTCATAATATTTGTACTGTATTTTTTTCAATAATTCTCGGAAACATCTTTTATTTTGATCTATTTAAAGCCGCTCTTACAGCGCCTCTCAGCGTCGAAAACTTCTATAATTTTGCCACTCATTACGGACGTCGCTGCAAGATGACGCTGGCGTTCACGACGCTCCCGACGCCGCGCAGTAACACCTCGTACATGCGAAGACACGAACTTGATTAGTGCTTCACTCAAATCACAGATGATGCCCTCGTTCATCTACACCAAAAGTCAAAGCCCAATAAAAGCGTGTAGGACAAACAGAATACCACACTGCATTTACAGCTACAAGTAGAACGCATTGGTTAACTTCTATGTAAATTCGTCAGACAAAAGAACCCTCTGCTTCCTGGGACATTATGCCATCGCTCGTTATTCCTTTTCCAAAAAGGGTGAAGGTGATAATCCACAAAAAGCGTTCCTAGTCACGGATTCACACTTTACAAAGGTGTTAAAAGCAAAAGGATCGGACATTTATCTTGGCCCAACATCAAAATATATAATACAAACATAAAAATTAATCGAAATCATTTGAAACAAAAATAGACGCCCTATTTTATTTTCGACAGACGTATTAAAAAAGTCTCGCCGAGTACGCATCGAGTACGCACTTGTCAGGATGCTAATCAATTGAACAAGTTGGTTCGTCAACGCGCTAGCTCGTCGTTGGAGTGTAATTGTGAGTTTAAACTCGTGCCCCGCTGGACCAGGGAGGCTGGCTTGGGCTAATTTCCAAACGGTCCGCAGCAGCGGCGGCGACGGCGACGACGGTAGCAGCCAGTGTCTCGTGTGGCCTGGCACATCCGACGGGGACGGGATCATTGGGAAGAGAGCGATAACCCAGTCGCGAGCATCTGCATCTCGCATCGCATCGCGGAGCGACGAACGACGTCAACATGTGCTAAACGCAGGGGCGACTCGACTCGTCATTTATCTGCAGATATTTCGAGCAAGGTCGGACGTTTCCGAAAATAAGGAAACGAATTAATGTCGAAAGTCAAAAAATTATTTTATATGGTCGAAAAGTGATTTTTTTTTTCATGTTTTTTAAGTGAGTTTGCACATTTTTACGGCGAATTTGTGGAGATATGTCTTCGTATAGGAGCTATGTAAGTACCTAATTGATGAAACGATTGTTTTTGAATTTAGAGCATTCCAGTTGTGTGTGTGTGTGTCTTCAAACCCGAAGAAAATGTGACATTTCACGAATACCAGTTCGTTTGAGAAGGTCATGAACCACTTGTTAAGGCAAGAGTTTCGTGTTCACGGCGTTCATATGCAATCGGAAATCAAGTTAACGTTATAAAGATTTCCCTGCAATTTTCCGACGTGTTTGAAATAGCTTGTATTTCCTAGCCCGTTGGCGTGCAATGCTGTAGGTACATTGGTTGGCAAAGGTAAATTTATTATTGTCTTAGGCGGCAGATAAAAGCGTCGTCATGAGGAAGAGAGCGTCGCGGTGCTATTTATAAGCTTGCTTGACGCGCCGCGGCGTTGCTGACGAATGGGCGTACCATTTCCGCTTTCTTACGTGACTGTCACTCGGTAATACATAATTATAATTAATTTCGTTATCGGTTAGCCTCTATTTTTATTCAAATCGTATCAAATGTACTATATCTCACTATGTCATGTTGACGGTACGAGACTAATGTCGCGTCAATTTGCTTTCTGAAATTATTGAAATGATGAAGTGGTTATTTATATGAATGATTTTATTACTTTTTAATGTAATCAGTAAAATTCTCTTGTAAAATTAGAATAACTTAATTTCACTATTGTTACTTGTTGTTTAATAAACTCCAGTTGATACCAAGCACAATAAAATGTTCTATGCTGCTTTTATACCAATAATTATCGAAAGTTAATTTGATTTTGTTCACCCATATACTTAATATTTATAGCTAGCTAAACAATCAATTTTCAAATACGTAAGTTTATAGCACTGCTGTTCGAATGACGCAAGCTTTGCGATTCGAACGCAACCTGCCTGTAGCACGTGGCTCTATCATCGGCCGCAGCTCGCGAGCCTCAGTTGACAGACAGCACAACACAACCCTAATGATCTTCTTTCAAAATATTTAACAATCCGTCGTCATTTTGTATCGTTTAAGAATAAACCTAACCCGTTTTATTACACACACACACTGAATGCCGGAAGCGGGCGGTAAAAATACGCGCCTTACATCTTTCACTTTGGGGTGGAAAAGTTTGTACAGGATGAAAGGAAAGCGAAGCGGGTGAAGCGTACAGGATGTTTAATTATACATTTTGTTCAATAAATAGTTTTCTTTTTTAAGATTGGACAATAGTTTCAATCTGTCACTCAAGGTGTCTGACGATATGTTACTACATAAACGTCAAAATGCTAATGACTTATTTGCATGTGTTTTGTATTGTGCGCATGTGTGCAGTAATTAGTAGCAGCAATTAAGTGTGAAGTCGGTTGTAACCTAATACGTTGGCTGCAGAAATCATTAATCTTTGTTAATGCTAAACGAAGCAATTGTCTTCTGTCGACTGATATGATATCACTCGTAAACTACACAATCAACAACAACACACGACTACAATTTAGATTTTTACTTGAAGCATTTTTAGATTGTTCCAAATCGAGCTCAATGTGGTGCGTTCCACCCTGCCCACATTTATTGCCGAATCAAAAATAAACTTGTTGTGTACACTCGAGAGGAAATCCGTCGAGAGATTTTGATTGAAGAATTCATTCTTATTTTATTAACGTTGTCCTGGTCCGTTATATGACAGCATCCTATACATCCCATATTCTAGTTAGATTTCGTTCAAAGCGATTGTTCTGCTGGAAGGAACGATTTTTTTTTTAAATATTTAACGTCTAACACTTCGCATTCATGAGAAGCATGTAATCTATGGACTGCATTTGCACGCAAGAAGAAGGAGTAAAATGTAGTTAAAAGCTAGTACTAAAAATGTCTCGCTTGTGCACGTCAGGAAATGAAAAAACATGGAAACCGTATTTCACACTTTGAGTACTCAGCTTGCTTACTTTAAATTTATTTTGGTGGTAACCTTTTCCTGCGCTTAATACGAACGAATCAAAGTTAACATTTGCCCACACGGTTCACCCTCATCTCCCCCTCTGCCTTCTATTCAGTTTTGCCAGTCTTTCGTGATTAAATATACAGATAGATGTTGAAAATGAACGGATTACCATCACACACTAGAAAAGTACTACGGCCCACCGAACGGTAGAGTGGAAGCACACTAGTTCTCGTGGGGTCGCCGAGGTTCCGCTACTTACCTTGGTCACAAGCTGGATGGGTGGTCATTTAAAGATTCAGTTCTGTTCCGGGAGAGCAGAATGGAGGAGGGAGAGCCGAGGATGGACGGTTTGAAAGTTACCTCTCACCACCATGGATTGGCAGTGGAATCTGCACTGCAGAGCATTATACCGTCCCTTAAGTTAAAAGTTGGATGCGTGCCGTTATCGAGTTTCCCTTCTTCTCTGTCACACTCGTCAATAAAGCATGCTCCGTCGTCACCTATCAAATTCCCCGAAGTCAAGATTTAGGCTGAGTACGTTGTTGACTAATTGATCACAAACAGACCATATTTTTACAGATGATTAGAAATTATGGTATGCTCACACTACTTTCAATAAAATCAACTGACGATATTAGATGGTATTTCCCATAGCAATTAATTAAAAATTGCACTACCACAAAAATCCAAGTTGGCGCATTCCAGTATTCTTTTTTAAATCTCACAAATCAAGACGTTCTCACATCCTGTCCACGAACGGTCTGAAAACGTAGCTTGTGTCAACTATATCCAATAAATAAGGTTCTCATAAAAGAAAAACCGCTGGAAATTAGCAAAACATGAAGAGGCCATGTTCAGTGTACAATGTGCATGACATCATAGTGCATCGACCACACCTTTCGCAAGAATAGAAGTTGTTTACATCGGTGGACGTCCTGGCCGGCAGTCTACAATGCTGGTGTACCTTCAGTTCCCTACCAATACACATTACACTTCATAGTCCATAGTCCATGTCCATCGAGATAAAATGCAACAAGCCATTACAAGAGGAGAGCTACTTCCAGAGACACTAGCAATTTATTGCGCACGAATTTTGCCGTTCACAGCGACTAGATGAAAGATTTTTTATTAATTTCAAGATGCGATACAAGTCTCGAGCACCCTCCGGTCAGATGTAATATGGCTAACGTCTTATATACGATGTGAATAAGGTAATGATTTATTTTATATTTCGTGCAAGTAGTGTAGACCGTAGCACACATATTTAAGCTGCTGAGTGTGCATATTTTGCTATTTTTGAACACTATCAATTGAATATCTATCATATCTGGTCACGTTCACGGATTTCTTTATGCGGTCAAGGACACTGACTGCCACCACGACGCGTTAAAAAATCCGACTGCAATTTAGTCAAAAACATGACTTTGATGAATCCATTTTCTGACAATTTTTTGGTGCCATGCATACCACCAATATTTGATCTTTTCAATTCCGAACTTGACAAAAAGTGACGGAAAAATTAAATTAGGTTAAAAAAGCGAATATATTCATATCTTTTGTCTAATTTCAGCACTATTTAAAAAAAAAACTGTTGGTAAATGGGTTTAACTGCTGAGAACTTCTAACTACAAACTGAATCTGTTCAATTTCAATATTCGCAGGAACCTACCTTTACACGTTTAAGCTCAACCCAGAATAAGTGTTTGCTCTGAGTGGGTTCATTTAGTCTCGAAAATGTTTATAAAATGAAATTAATAGACGCAAAAGTTTACTCGTAGTGTGAAAATCTGGCCCCTGGGTTTTCTTTCTAGCCACCCGATGAGTTGCCAACAAACACGTCGAGTCCAGACTAGCTTGCAAAAACCATTGGTTATACTGATCGCTCTAAATTTATATTAAAACAAGTCACAGCCAGATGCCACGCTTTGGACGCGTGCATTGCGTCGCGACGCCATACTTGACGATATCAGTTTGATCGACATCTGTCAGACCGCACTTTCTAGCCATCACGCACTGCACATCAACGTTTTGTAATTTGATACCGTTTTCTTGTAACCGTGTATGATTTTTTAACGGTGTTGAATGATGTCTAGATAAATTAACCAGGTGACTTGTTTGAAACTATCCATTGCACATTTAGAGACGGCGCATGCATTGTGTGTTCATAAACGTAACTCATGTCCGTGGAAGTAATTTACTTGTAAGAATTGTAATGTAACCGAGTTATAGATTGCACTTGTGACTTTCACCATACATTTTCTGGACTAAATTGGTATCGTGATGTCTTGAGTATACAATATACGTAATAAACTTTTTGCATTATTGCCTATACGTAACTAGATCGTCTTGGGCGAGCATGCGCTTTTTTGTTGATACAAGAAAGAAACACGTTTTGTGTCGAACAATGAATGGAACAGGCTTGAAGTAAAATACGTCAGAAAAATAGGTAAATTGGTATGTAGTTCTAAAATAAGAGCTGTTAACTTCTATGTTCAAAGTGTGAAAGTGAAGCCAGAGCATTGTGAACAATTCTGACACTATCAGGATCAACCAAATTCAGTCGGGCTTAAAGGAAAGTTATCTTATCAGAAGGAAATGAAATGTACTGCACAGTAGCATGTGATTGATAGGCGGTGACGACGAAAAGCTTCTGATGATTGTAGTTGAGTATTATTACCACGTCTTCAATTCATGTAAAACGTACGAAATTGGTTGTAATTTCTGTGTAGTTATCGTGCAGTAACGGGCGTTTGCATTGATGTAAGTAGGTTGTCTGATGGCTGATGTCCGACATTGAAATACAACAAGTTTTGGTCGTCGCTGCTTCTGTTTCACATAGTTAATAACGTCAATGTCGCATGAATTACTATTTTATCATGTGCCAGCTACTGAGGCACCGAGGGTTTTGACAGACATTACTTAACCATTCATTTCCCGTGTCACATGACTTGCAATGCTTGATGCGTGTGCTTTATTAACGCACTATTATCACACTTTACACTTCAAACAGTGATACCAATTCTTGCTGATATGCTTATTTTTTTGAACATCATATTAACATAAGACAAATTTCTCACGCTTCTTCGTTTAAATTAATGTACGTCGGAGCGACCACCTATCTTTTTGTCTTGAATTGTGCGAAAAATGTTAAAGGAGTTATTTTTCAAACCGACAATTGGCTCGAAAAAGAAGTGATACAGAAAACAGCTCCCAATACCAGACCTATAATCTATCTCTGTTAACAATCAATTTGAGTGTGTTTCGAACATGCCCATCTCCTCGCGTGTGTACATATTGTAATACAAATATAACACATTAATAAATAACAAAACATTCCCATTTCTGCAATCTTCGCGAGGCATCAGTTTCCCTATATGAGCCTACTACGAATGGCACTACAATTTTGTGTAGTAACTCCACATTGTTTTCTTATCAGTGAAGCGTTATTGTTACTCTCTACTTCTACAATAAATCACGACGAGATTGTAACGACTGGTTTTTATTTTTTTCGATGAATTCGTCCGATATGAGCCGTGAGATGTTATTAAGACACAGCTTGAGTCAATGCACGTAAATTAATTATATTTGATTTTATTTAAGATCCAAGTTGTTATGTATTGATAGGCGAAAATTGAATACGATGGCATCATTTTGATATTATTTGAAGATACATTGCAGCTTAGAATTTTTTAGAAGCACCAGCGGTGATTTACATTTGGAAAGACGTTGGTTACATGTGCAACCCTTACGCAAGTAATTTCTGACTAGCTCAATGCAATGTGAATAAGATTACTCGCAGTTACATGTTGTATTGTTTAAGAATTTGAGATGGATCACATACTTTTGTCTAGCTCTTCAAGTTGATTTCGAATCAGGAAATAATGTCTTTGGAGTTTGGACACTCCCTAGCGCCAGAAAATGTCACATCGGCTGGCTGTATTGGACATAAATACACTCGTGGACGTGAAACAAATAGGAGTACAATGTTTTATACCCACCAGATCAAAAACATGCCCAATCAATTTACAGAAATTGACCTCGTGGCGTTGTGGATTGGAACATCTTTGAGCACTTATGTATTATAAAATTACTGTAGTTCGTTTATTTTCCAAACTCGTAAAAATATTGAGAAACTGGACACACAATTCAAGTCAAAAACTTTTTTTTTTAGAAAAACGATGAGCTCCATGAGATAATTGAACTTGCGCTTTAGGAGTTCTTGGTCAAAAAACTGTAATTATATATTGGCAGCGATTCAAGGAAGAAGTCGAAATAGAAGTTTACGCTTTTGAAATAAGAATTGGCAACTTTATACAAAATATCCTCATTTAAACTGGGAAAAGCCTTTATATTTCACGCGTAAGTGAAACTTTAGTGCAGTTTAATTAGATCGAGATTCAAACACATCTCTTCCAAGTTTTGATAATATTTTCACATCTCTCGTTTGGAAACGCAGCGGATTTGCCGGCTCTTGGCTCTTGTCTTTCGAAGCCATTTCAATGACGACGCCGTCCGTAAACAAATAGACTAGCGGCGTAATTTTGCAACAATTTGTTCAAACAAATCAGGAAGCAATAAATTCTTACTTGATCCCCAGCCCCGATCTCATTACGGCTGAGGTCACAATCACAAACTAATTCAGAGATCAATTTAATGTGCATTTTAACAAGTTCAATTACAATTTATTAATCGGGTTATTATCTATTATTACTAACTGGCGCATGACTTTGTGTGACGTAGGTTCAATTAACGAGAGGTGTCAGCTTGTTGGAGTGATAATTTATACTTATTGTTAACAGGTTCCCAAAGAAACAAAGGATTATTCTATTATATCTATAGATTTCCGACAATGCGTGATCTAGATATTCAAATGATAACAACGTATTTGATTATTGACCAAATTCAACTTTTTCTGTAAGAAACACACGAGTCGTTTAAAAATACGGTGCGTCCGAACTCCCAAGGGATTATGTCACATTCAACTGACCCACATCTAGCCTAGCTTCCTTTTTGTGTGGTTCCCAAAAGAATGAGTCTTTATTTAATTCTATTTTGAATTTCCTATACCTGTCCTAAACTTTCGTCCGAGCTGCAACAGCAACGCCCATTCGGCAATTAGTTCTAAAGTTTGAACGTATCTTTTTGCTCTAGCTAGTTGACATGTTAATCCCAAATCAATTCACATATTTTGAATGCGTACTTCTTCAATCCACTATTGTAAACAAATAATATTTTTCAGATGTTTAGGGCCTTAGGTATTTGGTAGCCGATAAGGGTGGTCTGAAGAATTTTTCCAATATTTACTCATTCATAATTACTATGTTGTAAAAGTAACGTGATAAAATACACATTTTTATACAAGGAGCTTAGGGGAATCTTGTGCAAAGAACCTAGGGGTCTAGACTAGGCTAGGAAGCTTATAAGATATAGTTTGTAGTGCTCATACCAATATCATGTCCACAATTTCCCAACGCCTACCAAAATGCAATATAGATGGATGGGATTGGAAGTACGCAACGTATGAATATGATTAATGAATGCGCTAAGAAGTCCTTATGGCAGGAAGAACGACACAATCTCGTAGGTGCGCGACTGCAAATGTCGAGTCCGGAACCAGTCGTTGACTCTGGCGTTGTCGCCATCAACTCGTGCCAGCTGGATCATTACAGAAAATGCGAATCTATTCTTGTTCTTATTGACGTCACAGTTGTCACGTGGTGAGATCTGAAAAGCATACCGTGCGATTCTAGTGCCATTCCATCTCACCGAACAATAGGGCCGTGAAAATGGTTTTTCTAAATCGCTTTAAATGTGCGGGCACCGTGATGTTTGCCAAAACTGTACCAGAGTGCACTTTGAGTGCAGCGTGGTTGGCCATGGAGCCAACTTAATCAATTTCTTAATATCTGCACCTAAAGTTGTTACCTGTAGGTTATAGTCATACCACTTTTATCAAAACGGTTCGATTTTTGTCGCAGATGACGGCTGGATTAATTGTTTTTGGTGTTTTGTTTTAAATTTTCATGCGCTTAAAAATGAATACTATTTTTTCAACCCTGATGAGAATTTGTCTCTTACAAACAAATTAAGTTCTCTGCCTTTGATTGGATTTTGCTATTGCACCTCAACTCTCACTTAAGTCGGAGTTAAGAAAGGGGTACACTGACCCTAGAAGACAGAAGTTATGAAACCGAGGATTAGAATTTATATGTCAGACACTATTTCATTCGCTTGGCTAATTCAATTATTTGTATTTAGGTATTTAAACTTTTTCCTATTATCAGGTAACCTAATCCATGCTCTTACAAATATGTGAAGAGTAAAATCAAGACAATCCATGGATTGTTAATGAACCCCGCCAGGCACATCAATTAAAACACTCAACCACGAATCTTCTTCCTCCCCATCCGCTGAGCTTCCAGTCACTCCTTCTTTTTCTTCAAGATTCGTTAATTTCCTCCATTTTCCCTTCACTTTCCATCCCATTCCATCTTCATCGACGACCTTCAAGTATTTGACGCTTTCTTCTATGTCTTTTGTAATACAATCCATCTGCTGTTCTCTTAGTGTCCCTACCCCCCTTTTACCATCACACAACAAATTGGAAAATTCACACAAACAAAGTTTTTTTTTTTTCTGAAAAAAGCCCAGAAAAATTGTGTTTGGCTAGATAGCCTGGATATGAGCTATTCCTAAGAAAAGCGAACTATAAATACAAATATACAGAGAAATGTGAATAAATAATACAATGTTATGTAAGGACAAGGTGTCCAGAATTGAACACCAAAAATGAGTTTAAAGGTTGTGAGGTTCCATTACCACATTGCTTTGCTTGTACAAATATATAACAATGAAATCAAGTGTATAAACTTTGCAGAATGAATTAAAACATCTTGTCGGTTATTTTAGCATATTTAACACGATGTTAAGTACACGTTATATTAAATTGCACTTGTGGGGCTCCGGTCTCGTTGTCAATAAATTGGTGCAATCCTAACAGAGAGCATGTTTCCT
>QKMV01002323.1:528-13567 GCA_003287335.1 Lednia tumana
GGGTGAGAAGAGCAAGAACCGATAATTTTATTATCAGTGCGGCTGGTACACTACAATTAAAATGTGTTAGAAAGTGTTAATACATGTGTTGCTATGTCAGTGTGTTGCTGTGTCAATCTGTATCTCACTTATTTTGAGTTGGGTGAGAAGAGCAAGAACCGATAATTTTATTATCAGTGCGGCTGGTACACTACAATTAAAATGTGTTAGAAAGTGTAAATACATGCAGTTGCTATACCAATGTGTTGCTGCTATATAACAAGCATTTAAAATTTAACAAATTTTTAGGCCACATGCACTTAAAAGTGAACACGTGGTTGATTTGTTGATTTTTTGTAGTACTGATTGAATTGGATGTACGGTTATTGTTGTGGCCGTGTCCAACACCCAGGCGGCAGTGGCGATAAAACCGTGTACAAAAGGTGCGCGCCGTGGAAAAATTAACATGGTGCAATGCATCGACTCAAAATTCCCGAGGAAACTCTAATTTATAGCACTGTGATTTAATTCAGATTGTCGTTTGAATTTAAAGTTCCCACTAGTGGCGAAGCATGATTCTGACAACTGGGGAGACAAAATATTTTCATAAATTGCTACACCTTCACATCTTTCTAAGTAGATCATGAAATTATTCCAGTTTTCTTGCATTCAAAGTTATCAAGAATACCAACTCGCCAACTCTAGCACTACTTATTCTTCTATATCGTATATCGTATTCTTCTATATCGTTAAGGTAATTGACATCTTTTAAATCACACGCGCAAATATCAATTCGCTCCCATGGTAACCAGCAAGCAGCTGGGAAAACAGCGCGAACTGTGCTTGTTTACGCGTTCAATTACGAAATAGCACTGTAAATTAAAAAGTAGCTACAATGTCAATAACGTAGAGGTAATTTCTTCTGATTTTTAGGGTAGACAGTGTCTACCTTGCAACTACCACGATCCCTTAACGCCGTGAATTGACCGTAATTGACCATATTCGAGTGTTGAGGCTCGCTCAACCGACCTTATACCCAATATATCTAAATATTCGAGGCTATACAGAACAAAATTTATCGCACATTTACTTCAATTCATAGGAAATTTCATAGAAAAAGAAAGTGTTTTTTTAATCATTACGCGCATTTCTGAATCGTGTGTAATGTAGGATTTAACGGATATGTGAACGATAGAGTTAGTATATTTATACATGTGCAGAAACTTTCACATACTGTCAAAGGAAATGTAAAAAAATCTCTACGTCATGTCAAGTAGGAGTCACAAAATAGATACTGTGTCTATGTGTGTATCAAATTTCTATTTGGACTTGGGAATTCATTCCACCCCACCCCCCTCCCTCGCTCCCTCCCTAGGCCGTACACAATGTACCGGTAATTTTGCTCGTCAAATACGGGATTGTCATTTTCCTTCCTTTTGGCAAAAACACTCTTTATTTCACCTCGACGAACATGGTTAGGTGTATGTAACTTTCATTGGTGCTTGCTGTGACATGACCCAAAACTAAAAAAACGTAATAATAAAATGCTCTGAGACTTGAAAGCCTCCGATTATATAAACAAAAATAAAAGCGTGTATAAAAACCATTCAAAGTAACCTATTATTCAAATTACTTTATACACAACAAACAACATACCCGATAGCATAATAGGCGTAGTACTTCTCATGCAAAAACAGTGTTTTAATTAGATACCACAGCGCTTCTCCACATGAATAGAATCCGCGTATTTTTTGTTTACGTTACTGAAGCGAAGACTAACACAACATCAATAAACGCATGCGTAATTCATTGATGTGATGCCAGTCCGCAAATCGGAAATGAGTTTGGCGTGTGCGTAATCTGCACATACGTCGCCACGTGCGGTCAGCAATGTGCGAATTGACCAAACTCCAATCGCTCCAAGGCGATTGCTTGCCGAGTGACCAAGTGACCCCCGACCTCGGTCCAGGGGCGAGGGAGACGTCGGAGCTGTGAGCGAGGCCGACTGACCTTACATGCGACGTGAGGATGTGTGTAGATTTGTTGACTTTTCATTCTGTGGATGTCAAGTATGAATGTGAAGGACTGTGCGGCAGTTGTTTAATGGTCGGCGCAAATTATTGGCAATATTTCGACATTTAGACGGTCAAAACTTACTTGAAACTCTATTTCAAGACCTTGCTAGGAAATAGCAAGGCACTCGTAATCAGATAGCGATCAGCTAGATCATAATAACCATTTTAATATAACTATTAATCTTTATTCTCGGTTAAAATAACTTCCGATCAGATTTACACGAGTTTGACATTTATTCATTATTTTTAATGAAAACGATTCAACCAGGTTGTCTGAAAATATGTTTAAACTGAAGTTTTATTTCAGAAAGGTGTTCAGCAAAAAAAAATCAACTTGATCGATTCAACCTCAGGAGGGCAACAAAACACAATTAACCATGATTTTGATTTTATTTCAAATAGATTGAGACGCGTTGCTCGCTCGCTCGCTTTTTTAATATCGTATCGTCTAAAAAATTCTACTTTTATGAGCACCTTCATTTTCTATTCATGGTTATACGGACAGTACTGCAGCGGTGTTCAAGTGGAATTTGAGAGATATTTCGTCATGCGTGATTTTTTTCGTTTTACTTGAAACGTGATTCATTGGTGAACTTCATTTTCGGCTCAAACCCAACCCGAAAAAACATTTGAGCCTCGAATTGCTCGGAATGTAATTTCTTTTCAAATTGACCAGCGACAATATTTCTGTTCCGAGTGAGTCCAAATAAGAATATCGGAACTAATTTTACACCGCTGAGTCCACCAAGGGGTTTACTGCCATGCTTGCTTGGCAAACGGTTATTTGTTCTAAATTTATTGAACTTTCGGTTTGTCATTTTCATTTCCCGTCGTTTCCCTTTCAGCCCTACAACCTCATACTCTCACCCTGCACATAACGGAAGCAATAACCCTATTATTTAGATAGAGTTGGGGGTGGTTTTGAAGTATAAAATCTCCAGCATACAGGAGAGATAATTCGAGTTTTCATGAGCCAATTTACCAAACTACATACTACAGTCGTGTGGGTATATTCTACCCTACATTATACTTACCAGCTACCAGCTCTCCTGACTATATTTTTAACTATGTTAGCTAAAGGATTTAAATAACTACAAGTTACGTTATTACTTGAAAATACATAATTCGTCATTATATCACGTTAGTCGTTACCATAGGCTAAAATTGTGTTTAGTTTGTACAAACATTAATTCGAACAGTGTAGTAAGGTATAACTTTAGTTTTCAAGACATGCAAAGAAAGCATTTAGTCGATGGACCCTAGGCTGGGGTGAAATGCTTATAACCTATGGGTAATATCCTGTCTAAGTACTTCATACGAGTGGTATATGAATGGTATGAGCTCACAAGTAAAGTAGGCTTCCGTTCCGTACTAGCCATATCGGCCTAGTAGGGTCCCTGTAAGTGTACCCCATGGTGTCGTATCCATAGCTACGCTAGCTGCTGGCGACTCTCCCGAAAGGGATGACGAATACCGAGGGAGATAAGGGATGCTTGCTCGACGCATGTGGACCACGCCCCATGACGGCCCGTGTGACGTGATTTTACTCACAAATGTGCGGCCGGATTTTCGGAAATATATACTTGGTTGGTGTGCAGCATCGAAATCAATGATCGCCCGCTCTGTTCGGTTCCAGTTAATAGTATTAGATTTATTCCATGCCATGTCTGAAAGTGAATCCTAAAATCCAGTCGATCGATGCCATGAATTAAATTATGTTCTGAATGGAAACAATAGGAAATATCATTCGGCTTCCAAAAACAACTGTTAGTAAATGGGTTCACTGCTGAGAACTTCTAACAATCAAACTGCCAACGTTTCGCTAACTATATTGAAAGCTTCTTCGGGGCGACTGCTCGGCAGTTCTTTTTCACGTATAATCTGTACAATATTTGAAAAACTAGTGCTGAAATTAGGTAGAAGACATGAGTCTTAAGAATTTAATAATTCGGCTTGTTGCAATGTATTTTTGCAATGCTATTTAAAACATAGTCTAAAAATCAATGCTTATCTTGTTGGTTCGAATGGTTATCAAATAATAATCAATAATCTCCAATCCCATCGCTTGTTTATTCTTATCACCAGGAATTGCTAACGAGAAATAACGAAGCATTTCGCCAGTGCACATAGACAAACAGTTCCATTTATGCCGTGTTATGTTAGTGACATGTATAACCACAACGTATTAGCATATTCTCCAAAAAAAAAACTGTTAATTAACTGGGTATGCTGGGCACTGCCAAGAACTTCTAACAAACAAACTCCCAACGTTTCTCGAACTATACTGAAATCTGTAAGGCGAATGTGACAAAGATGTATGTGAAAAAGTATCTTAATACAAAAAAACAAAAAAACAACATCTAGCAACGTCTTCTTAAAAAATGGACGAATAATCGACTCTGCCTCAACATTCTAGCAAGGCCTACTAGAAATTATGGCATATTCTTTGAGCCCCATCCGAACGACTAATAAAATCCACCCTTTCATCATTGGCACTCGACCAAAGCGTCTCTCCGCACATAGAGCGTCGCGACGCCGCTCGAGCGTCGCAGCGTCACGTGGTTCTGTGATCGCACATGATGAGCCCCACGGGGCTTATTAACGGGCTGTTTTTAGCGCCCCGATCCCATGCTGAGCTGGGGGTTAACTGCCAAGACGGATCGTTCCCATCTATCTAATCGAGTGTGATTGCCTGGCGTATTTATCACGTTATAATTAGATCGTATTCCCTGCAGAGGTAGCGGCACCTTATCAGAGCGGTAAATATTTTATAGACGCCTTTACGTATTTAAGGGGTTCTCTCTTTATGTATTTGCATTAGACGTATACGTTTGTACGTGGTAAACTGCTGTTCAAAGGGAGTTTGTAAAATCTCAGTTTAATTTTAATTTTGATAACGCCAGGTTTAACAAACGTCTATTCAGCTCGTCATATCTAAAATAAGCGGCACCAAATTATGAACATCCTCTCAGATTCTTTAAACGTACCTCAGTTTTATGTAACCCAGTTTTAAATGTGATTTAAATTCCCAATTTGAGATCGTCAAACGCACGTTCTTTTAGAGCACAGTTTTACTTTCAATCGCCAACTCGGCTAGGCTGGAAGTTAAAGTTTGAAATAGGATTTACTTCCTGTTACCGTTGCCTTTGTTTGATGAAATAATTTGACAGAAATCAATTAATTCTCAGAGTCACACCTAATCACGAAGGCTTCCCATTCAAACTCCTTGCCCTGCTGGACACTTCGACTTTTGAGTAGAGCCCGACGATGACTCGAGGCCAGCAAATATCGCGTATCAAGTCTTGATATCTAGCAGACGCCAGCCTGACTCGGTGACCTTTCGGCGATGAACTACACACCTTCGCGATTGGTAATTCAACTGCGTCGAGGTCATGCACGCAATAAATCCGGAAGAACTGCGATTTGTTTGCCTGCAACCGCATTGTAATACATGCAGTTTAAGTGCATTACGATGCGTTTGTCACGTTGTCTTGTACAACGATCTGTTGTTGGCACATGGCTTTATGGTAAAAGTCACAATACAAATTTGACTTGTCACGGATTCTGAAGCGATAATTTACAGTTATTAACATTTCTACTTCCACATTGACCGCCAATGAAATAAATGAAATGAAATAAAATAAAAATATACCTGCTCTGTAAACAAAAAAAAATAGAGTTGAAAACAAATAGCTTGGTAATGAATAATTATGCTTCGAAATCCACCGAAACTGTTCCAACTTTAATTTTTTTTTAAGCTTTACTGCCAAGATAAGTCTAAAAATTTATTTAAGAATAAAGTTACCTACCTCAGCTTTAATTTAAGGAGTGGATGGGTTCCCGAAATAAAAGTCACGCTAGACAAATGGGATGCAGCCTATTTGCTTTTTCTGAAGTGACAAAAGAAAGATACATCAAATTGACAAGGAATAACCTTTTAAAGCCAATTACACGGCTAGTTATAATTTTAAGAATATTAAAATCACTTCAAAAATACCTGCGTACTCGAGGACTAAGTCGAAGTTAAGTCTAGACTAAGTTAAGTCTAAGACTAAGTCCTCGAGTAAGCAGGTATTTTTGAAGTGATTTTAATATTCTTAAAATACATAAAATTATTGACAACTGGTTACCTCTCCAGTCTCCATTGGGTAATTGTGTTTGATTGGTCTGAGTAAATCAGAACAAGATCAGGGTGGTAAAGACAACGGGAAAGCACTCATCGGTATTTTTATTGGCGCGCTTTACTTTGTCATTGTTGAGCCACATACCTAATCAGGACGTAACGTAATGCGGGGTAGTTAAAAAGCTAAGAGGGCAATGCAAGGAGTTGGTTCGTTGCACTGAAGTTGACGCCCTTCAAACCTGGCTCGACGGCTGTGACTCAACATATACACTCCAAGCCATTTAGCTGGGCATCATCTTACTATGGGCTTTCATGTTGCTATACGGCGAGTGAACTTTGAAGAGATAGAACAATGAATTATTTCATCAGGACATGTTGCTAATCTCTGTGATATCGTGACGCTCTCTTTCTTCACAGCAGCTGATTCGCTGAACTGTTTGGCATTGTCACTGTCATGCAACCAATTAAGTAAAACTTCCCGGATGTCCCTTTTTTTTCATTACTTTGTCCATCTCTTTTTATGCACCAATGATACCGACTAGCGAGTGCATCAATATGAGTATATGATTAGGTATAGTCTTTGCTTTAGTTAGGAGTGCACTGAATTTCTGCCTATCAAGAGGTGATAAGGTTTATATTTGTTGAAATCAATGTTTATTTGACAGAACTCGGGTTTTCTACCCGTGTTGACTTGGTCGCTGACTAGAGCACAGAGCTGTGTTGCCTAATACCAAATTGCCTCTTCCAACCCGTCTACCTACCTGCACCATTAATCTTAAAATCTTCATAGCAATATGGTATGTGAGGGTCTACGAGATATTTGACAACATGGCCAGTCCCATCTATTCTGACAGATACCATGTTTGGGGTGTTAACATGGATAACAAGTGCGAGAACATGCCCATCGTTAAAGCCCCACCATTAAAACGTTTCAAAATTCCGTGCACTCCTAACTAAAGCAAAGACTATACTTTTCCGTGCATATGTCTTTGAATATTGGTGTACTTTACATATCACACTATACACTACCATATGGTTTAAGAATTTTACTTTTTATGATACTTAATACCTCGTAACTTATAACTCGTACGTCGTAACGTATGGCGACGTGAAGTACGAACTGTTTCCTTCTTTAGTGTCAATAAACAATCAAGAAGGGTTTTAACTGGGTACAACAGAAGCTTTCTTTCCCTGAAGAAGTCAACACAGCGCAATTTCAGTTTTTTTTGACATCAATGCTAATTGATTAGGAGATATACATGAGTACATACTTTTTTAAATCAATCATCATCATCAACCTTGCTTGCTCTGAAGCACACCAACGCACAAGTGAATGAATAATATCACACTCGGGGATCGACTCAAATGCAGAAAAATGTTGACACAAAATGACAGCAAGGTGTGATAGCCTGTGTGCATTTTTCCATTTCAGCATTCGTAATTGCAAGTTAACGGACGCTCAATGCTTCACACCTGATAAAATCACTATGTAGGCTCTTCCATGTCACATAGTGTTAAGATAATTCTATATAATGGTCAGCGTTCCCCAACGCGTATCAAGTTGCGTCCAAGCGTTGGCGCAGATTGCCATGTAAATGAAGCTTGAGCCAACGCTTTGGGATTCGAAGTCGGTCCTCCCGAGCAGATCGCGTTTGTTCCTGGCGGCAGCTGCCGCCTATCGATCCTGGAGGACGCGCGGTGCCTTTGACCCGACCGGGTCAGACGTCCTGGTCCTGGGTTCGCGTCCCAGGGGGCCCGCCGAACAAGTTGACACATGCCATTTGACTCCCGTGGTTGATGAGAAACTTGATGATTAAGTATTGACATCCGAGGCGAAGCGTCAGGGGAGACAAGGTAGACACTGTCTACCCAGAAAATCAGGAGAGAGTACCTTTTTGTAGTTAAAATTGTGGCTGCTTTTTAATTCACAGTACTTTTTCCCGTTTCAATGCGGAAACAAGCATGGTTACGCTGTTTTCCCAGCTGCATGCTGGTTACCATGGGAGCGTTGAATTGAAATTTGCGCGTGTGGTTTATAAAAGATCCGATCAATTGACTTAATTATCAATATGGAAGTGGAAGTTGTGCTAGCGTTGATGAGTAATTATTATTGACAACTTTGAAGGTAAGAAAACTGGAATGCTTTCATAAACATAATAGAAAAATGTTTAGGGTTGTAGCGCATCCCTGAAATTATCTTCTATCTCCCCAGCTGCCAGACTCACGTCACGCCTCTCATTGCCATTTAGAAATTTTAATTTAGGGAAGACGCACTTTTCGGCTGAAATGCGTGGGCATTGTAAATTTAAATTGTATGTTGATTTTGTTGCGTGGACGTTTTTTTTGGGAAGACCGCCAATCTCGCAGCTAAACTACTGTATAGCTATTTGTCGGGAGGGGTCATGAATGGGAACGAAGTTGACCCCCCTGTACGAAAAAGACATGAAAAAGCACGGAAAATCTCAATCGGGTCGAACCTGGGTCGTGCTGATAGCAAGGCAGAGGTGTTGGCTGTCTGGACTTAACGTGCTCGATAGCTTACGACATGGATGGCTCAATTTTACCTCGAAAACTATAACTATGTTTACACAGGAAGTCGCTCCTTTATAGATATACTATTCGTTTAAGTTTTCAATGATGTGGAATAAGTCTAGGCACGGTTTCTTGAAATGGCAAGATTACTTGCTGCTAGATTTTCACTTCGGTGACAGAAAATTGTCTGCACAATAAGTCGATGCATTGACCTTCTTATGGGCGTGCGTTGCGTAGATTGATGATTGGTGTCAGACTAGAAATCTTGATCTCTCGGCGTCCCTTGTAAAATGTATTCAAGAAAGTCACCAAGGCACATTAATGCACTGAAATTGCGACTGAACCAGTGCTTTCCAAACTTTTTAGACTTACGTCTACATTTTTAGAACCGCAAACTTTTGCGGCTCACCTGGCTTTAATGATAATTAGAGGCTGGGGGAGGGCTATTTTAAGAATATTTTGGCGGGCATTTAAATTTTTTAATGTTCAAAACATTTTCGTAATAATTTCTTGTTTTTACTTTCAAAAAATATTGTTTACCATAATTTCACAAAAAACCGGTCTATTTTTGTGTAATGGGGCGCGCACAAAGGTGTGCTTGTTTACAATATCTTTCCAAGACGAAATTTACTTGTAAGTCGAATCGAGACTTAGCTATTCAGACGCAGGTAGTGCGACTACCGCAGTTTGTGTCAAAATTTTGATTTGATTCCTGCCAGCGCTCCAAAATTCCAACTCCACAGTTGTACGTGAAGATGTGAAAGGGCCTTTGCAGCACATCTCCAGCTTCCGCAGACAGAGTTGCCAAAATTGACTCAGAAGCCGCTACAGATGATACCGAGCCCACATGTTGTTCGCCTTATTTTCTCCTTCTTTCAGTTTCGGCCCACTGCTTCTTTTTTCCACTTTTCATGTATTTTAATTTTTTTATTAATTAAATAATCGATTTTTTTTTCAATTCAAACCCTGCGACCCAACAAATATCGGCTCACGACCCACCGTTGGGGAAACGTCGGCGCATTTTAATATTGGTATTAGTACATAATAATGTGTAGTAAGTTAAGATCTGGATGAAAGTTCATTTATATGTGTATATGGTACGAAACTGGAAGCATAATATACCAATCAAGGAAACGCCACCAAAACTAAAAAGTACTTGAAACTGTAGAAGCTCTTGAGAGTTCACGGTTATATCTTGTAACATTAATTCAGTAGTGCTACGAAGATGAAGGCTGCATGGTTTGTTTGTTTATGTACTCATCGTGTACAAGGAAGTGATATTTTACAATCTGATCTATAAATATATCGAAATGTAAATAAATGCATATTATGTCGGCAAATCTCCCCCAGCAGATAAACGTACTTGCACGTCGAAATCGGAAACCAGATTGGAACTGGACTTGTGACCGGTAGTTCAAGGTCACCGGGGTAAGCTTTTCTTGAACCCAAAAAATTAGGCAATGAAATAATTACTGACATGTGCGCGTTTCTTCCAGTGAGACTTCGCAAAATTAGCGCAATTTGTAAAGAAATCGTTGATAATAATTATTGCAAAAGGAAATTGCCGTCAACAAACATTTGTTGCAGATCTTAGCACAAATAAAGTCGTAGATCGTCTGTAAAAATCATAGATATCTGACCTTAGTCGGCTTGTGGCGCTTAACTGTAAGCTTTCTTACGTAATTGAAAACTGTCTGCAGAAATCTGACAAAGTCTCAGCTGTTTTTTCGAAGTGTTGTTAGGGTCTCGCTGCAGTGAGACTAATTGTCTGACTTTTTAACGATTAAAAATTAATTAACAATTAAACAAAACAGAAAACAATAAAAGGCAAAGGGCAAACAAATTGCGATTGAGCGAGCGACTGCGTCTTCGATGCTTAACTCTTCTCGATACTTAATTTTTTGGCACCCACAGGCTATTTCCGTCGAGCTGATTTTTTTTTAACAATGGTCGTTTACTAACTTGATCTGTATAGTTTTTTACCTCCATTAGTTCAGTAGTTTTTTCATAACATATGTTTGGAAATCGGAAAATCCCCGTAAGAAACTAGTAACGTGGGAATGTGCTAACTAAAGAACTTGATTACTTACCCATAACTACAAGGCCTCTTCTATTATTGTTAGCAATTGAATTGAATAATATGAAGTATGCTCAGATTAATCGCTATGGTATGCTGTGGCTCAAGGAAGCTATGGGATCACATATTTAAATTAAAATAGATCTGTCAAACGATCTTGTCATGCCGCAAAAGTCGCCAAGCGCAAGGTTTGGCATGTTAGTTACAACGGTTCTCGTGGGCTCACCTAAGTAATGCAACATTGCGATGGATCAAAGGTTGGACGAGTGACTGTTCATTCCAAGGTCCTTTTCTGTTTTGGAGAGAGGTTGGGAGATTTGAAGCTAGAACAGCAGCTTCACTTCCTTTGCCATCAACCCCTCGACAACACGAATTAGAGCATAAGTAGCGATTAGTAGAGGAATCCTGCTGTCAGAGTTGTACCGTCCTTCGGAAGTGACGGTAAGCAATGGGCCCCGGGATGCTTTTCGAAAGGAGTAGGCTACGTGCTGGCACCGGGTCTTCCCTATTCTCTGCTAGGTTCATCAACACCCTCATTATCACTCTATCTTTCACCGTGGCTACAAGCCCAATGCTACAGGGCGATAGTTGAAGCGCGTCGTTAAATACCAACAATCAATCAATCAATCACAAAGTCGTCGCGAGTTTATTTAACACGGCAAACAAGTACACGCTTGAAGAATGTTAAGATCACTTCAAAAATATCTGCCTACTCGAGGACTCGAACCCTGAGCCCCTGCTTAGTTCAGATGGTAAAGCAACGATCATGTAAGCTGGCACCCGGGGATCTAGTCCTCGAGTAGGCAGGCATTTTTGAAGTAATATTAATATCCTTTACGTTAAAACTAGCCGTGCAAATGGCTTTCAATTTGTAATCCTTGTCGAGTGCAAGCTTAGCTCCATGCACTTAGGCTCGGCTAACGTTTCCGTTTCCTGTCCCCGTTGCAGAGTTGTGCGAGGAGTGGGCGTTGACGAACACGAAAGACATCAAGGCGGCGGAGGACTCGACCGACGGCTTGGGCGCGTGCAGATTCCTCGTCAAGTACCTCGGCAGCACCCTGGTGGAAACCCCCAGTAACGAGAAAGCCACGGCGGACGCCATCAAGACCATCATATCCATGGCAAGTCGTCCCTAGAGAACTGTGCTCACGCATCATTCCTCAAATACGGAATTCACATGGTTTTTCCTAGGGTCGGTTTTTCAGTGGTCTGTTTAGAACTAAACAGTCCGTTAACAAAAAATTCAAGCATCTGATTGGCTGTTTCCATGGTAATAACAAGTAACTGGACTTTTAGATTTTTAACAGACCACTGAAAAACCGATCCTTATTTGAATTAAGAGGGCTGTGGATGACTGGCTAGGTATGTTTGCGAAAGTTTGCGCGCTCTGATCGTATCCGACTCTTTTTATTTTCTATAAATTAATCTAAACTCATGAAAAAATATCACTGCATGGAAGAAGAGAATCAACCCTAAGAACAACTCTCCTATTAACGCCCGGGATCAACTACAGTCCGTTCGGGGCTGAAAGTGTAGCGGCAAATGTGCTCGTAAAAGGAGGAATCCCGTGGGCTTTTTGAATAGACTGTCAATCACTGGAGGGTATGTGGTGTGAATTCTTCATTCATTGAAATCTTAACTATGCCAGTTGCATTCTCTAAATCTTTCTACAGATGACAAGTGCAAACCTTTGCAAGAGCCACTAGACTCACTGCAGACCCTGTCACACCACTTTGGTGATTGACAACCTATTCACAAAGCTCACTGGATACGTTCTTTTGACGAGCACATTTGCCGCTGCACTCTCAACCCCGAAGGGAGTTTAGCAGGCAACAACCCTAGTGTGTAACCGTGTTCCGTTGCGCACGTAACCGAACGCTTTGGCATGTTGGATACACCGGTTCTCGTGAGATCAAAGGTTGGATACGTGACCATTCATACCAAGATCCATTTCTGTTCGGGAGAGAGGCTGGAGGGTTTGAAGTTAGTGCGACAGCTTCACTTCCCTTGCAAATCTCCTCTAGACAGTACGGGCTAGTGGAGGAATCCTATGCTGTTCGAGTTGTACCGTCCTTCGGACGGGACGTTAAGCGGTGGTCCCCTTGGTGCTTTTCGACAGGAGTAGGCTACTTGCCAGCACCGGGCTTCCCCTCTTCCCTGTTAGGTACTTAAGGTGGAGGGAGACCCAGGCTAAAATGCACATCAGATTTGCAGTTCCTTTTAATTACTGCAGCTAAACTATAAGTGGCAGAA
>QKMV01002324.1:0-10269 GCA_003287335.1 Lednia tumana
TGTAGGGCCGAAATCAACTAGCTAGAATTTGTGTCATGCGGTTGGCAACATTTTCAGAATAAAATTGGCTCTGGTAAAGATAGGCTATTAAGACTGTATCGACGCTGGATTCTCTCGTGGACGTCGTTAAGAAAGGGTGTTGCTTGCAGTTCCTGGGATGCACACCGGTCGACGCGCCCAAGGGCATCGAGGTGGTCAAGGAGGGGATCCGCAAACTGCGCTTCTCGCAGCAGCTGCGCAAAGCGGAAGGAACGAAGACGCCCAAGGTGAGTGAGCTGCGCATGTTTGCTGCGCTTGTTTGCTGCAAGGAGCGTTTGTTTTTGACAGCGTTGCCATCGCATTAGGTGAAGACGTTAGTAGCCATCGGAGGGGCGTGCGGCGTTCCAAAAATTGTTTGGAACCATCAGTCACCGAAAACTCAGGAACCGAACATCGGAAAAACCCGACTATTCGTTTGTTGGAACTACGTAAATTACACATAACAAGACAAACAACAGATCAACAGATGTAACAAGAGAAACTACACTGAGATATGTGGTGTTTAACGACGCACTGTATTGACAACGGGCCCCGAGGCACTAGTCTATTGGCGTCGGTGGTTGATGGAGTCATATTGAGAGCGATGATGAACCTAAGAGGGAAGAGGGGAAACTCGGTGCCGGCACGTAGCCTACTCGTGTCGAAACGCACCAAGGGGACCACCGCTTAACGTGGCTTCCGAAGGACGGTACAACTCGAACAGCATGGAATTCCTTTACTAATCCGTGCTGTCGAGAGGTGGATTGCAAGGGGAGTGAAGCTGTCGTACTAGCTTTGACTTCAAACCCTCCGACCTTTCTCCCAAACAGAACGGTCTTTGGTATGAATGATGATGGTGTATCCAACATGCCAAACCGTTCGGTAATTCACATTTGATAAACGATATATAAACTAAAATTAGCACGTATGCATGTTACACACACTCTGTTCTGTTACATGCATACATGTATATAATAGATCTAAATATACGTATGGACAAAAATAGCAACTTCATTTGTTATTCTCGGTAGCATAGCGGTCATTGCGGCTGCACTGGAATTGCGGAGGACCCGAGTTCGAATCCCGGTCGAGGTCAAAAATGATTGTTAACTCTAAAATACCAACATGCATGCGACTGAAGTCACTGGGAATCAAATCCACCATAGCCGTTTTGGCATTTCCATTAGACCCTCTCTCTGACTCATGTCTAGACTCTATCTAGCATTTTGAATGTTATTTTTTACCATATTCACCTGGACAATGAATTGAACATGACTCAAACACATCATAAGCATTACAGTCATTCAATAATATTACATAACTTTACCTGAAGACAAAACTCGTAGCACAAATGCATGGCTCTAGCGAAATGTCAATGCATTACTACAAAATCTATTAAAAACCTTTCCTACTAATCATTTATTCAGTAGTTTTGACTTTTGAATTAATTAAACAAGTTTTTTCTCGCGTTAATTTCGGCCATGTTTCGAAATATCTGTGATAAATATCAATTTCACTTCAAAAATGACTGGCTGGTTGGGGACTCTATCCCCAGTTCTTCGGATTTTGCATCCAATGGCCTAGGTACTGAGCTATAATCAGACTTGAGAATTCTGAAGTAAAGTTTCTGAAAGAACGAATAATGCCCCTTGCTCTTGACTCTTTTGCCCTTCGTTTCGCATTTTCCCGAAATGTAATTAAAATGAAGCTGGCTTAAAATGTTGACACTGTAAACAGTTAAATCCAGCAGAAATGTATTGTATGATTGTATCTTTGAATCGCGGTTAACCGAAGAATTAAAATGAGTTTACCACTTCTATGGCCCTCTAAATCAAAGATATTACCAATATTACAATTAGTAACCATCGGTGAATGGCTTTGCTCTTTGCTCTTATGGTTGAAGCTTTTCTTAGAGGGTGATGGAAATAATGGCAAACTCATTTCGATTGTTCTGCGAATTATCCCATTGTACCGAGCTATACCCGTAGGACCCTGCTAAATAAACTTGTTTATTTTTCGTATGTCAGTGGTATTTAACGACGCAATTGTCTGTATCACTGTCACACGCCCTATTGGGTCGGTGAACTGCAGTAAATCTGACTGCAAGTCTCCGATTTCTTTCGGAAATGTTAACAAACGCTCTTACAAAAACTGCATCGACAACTGTACCATGACCCATTCAGTGGCGAACCGTCAGGGTAGACAAGGTAGACACTGTCTACTCTAAAAAATCTAGGAAATTACCTTTTTGTATTAATAATTATAACTAGAGAATCAAAACCTATAGCCGCACTAGAATTCTGAATGACAGACTATCAAACCTATATCAAACCTTATCAGTCCTATCAAACCTATCAAACCTTATCAGTCGATAAACGTCTAATGCGTGAATCGACAGGCAGCGAGAGCTTCAAGAAGGGAGTGATTGACATTTTCGCTGCACACACAGATCGCAGGATCGACTTGATGAACACAAAAACTTAAAAAGTAATGCAGCCGGATAATTTCACGATCTAGGTTGAAATCTGAGGACGTGGTACCCTAATTTACACGAATTTCACGACCTGACATGACAAATTCTTTCTCCCTAGCAAAAAGACCCACGCTTCGCTACTTGACCCTATGTACTATTACTAACGTTGCCAATCGCCCCTGCCACCAGGTTGAGCTGACCATCAGCGTGGATGGGGTGGCCGTCCAGGAGCCCAGAGGCGCCAAGCGCATCCTGCACCAGTTCCCTTTGCACCGCATCTCGTACTGCGCCGACGACAAGGGAGAGAAGCGTTTCTTCAGCTTCATCGCCAAGGAGGACGGCGTCGACGACCAGCACGCGTGCTTTGTATTCGTCTCCGACAAGCTGGTAGGTTCGCCGCTTTGTACTCTCCAGCCTTTCGCATGGTTTATAAAGGGGCTGTTACCATTGATAATTACATTTTCATGTAGACTTAAATGCATCGTGGTTGTCTAAAATGACCGTCAAAAATTTTTGGAAATTGGTGACTCGATCAACGCGAGAGTAGAACAGGAATGTACGTAAAATGCGCCACACTCCTTCGGCAATCACTTGGCTTGGCTGAAATAAACTACCTTATACAGAGCTAAATTTGTGTTTAACGTAGGAAAGATGAACGAACATGTAATCAATCCCCAATTTTTTCTGGACCAAAATTACTGAGGTAATTTCCTGTGTAATTTTTTATGCTAAGAATCGCTATGGACCAATTCAGCACGTCGCTTTTACATTTAGCACCACTGGTAAGCTAATAGAATTGTAAGTGTAACGACCATTTAAGTGACGTTTTTTACTTTCGGTGGTTACAGCCCCTTTACGGCTGGGTTTACCATCCGGCTGAGTTTATTTGTTATGACGGCAAACAAATCTGGAAAAAAAGTTCCAACAATGGCGATACGTACTTATCTGGAAGATAGTAACGCAACCGGAAACTGAAAAACCACTCCGCAAGCAGTACTTCCGCGATTAATAAATAAAAAAACACTGCGACTTCAAGGCATTTTTCCGCTACCTCGTGTTTAAGTTTTTTAATTCCGGACGCCCAATCGATGTGTGATGCAACAAAATACACATAAAACATAGACGGATCGCGTTTCGCAGCGCGGCGCATTGAACTGTTGTATGTGCAGGCTGCCCTTCCAAGAGATCAAGGCCCGGGTTTTCAGTGGCCTGTTCAGAATCAAACAGTGCGTTAACTTGTTATTACCACGGCAACAGCCAATCATATTTCTTCATTTGTGAGACATTCATCCAATTTTAGCCTCAAGCTTTCGTTTTATTAGCCAACAAAGTAATTTTCCCCATAATAACCTGTGATATTACTTTCCCCTTTAAAATATCAGTCCGTCCACATTCTAAACTTACCAAAGCACCCCTATCAAACGTATATTGTACTTGAATCACATCATTGTTTATATTCTGTGATAGATTCATCATTTTTAACGGATTGTTAAGTTCTTAACAGACTACTGAAAGAATCGTTGTGAGATTCCAGCGCTTGTCTAGTGTGGATAAGAGTTAGCAGAGTATAGATTTTCTATTTATTATAGAAGAGTCAGTGTGTAGAACTGTCACGGGGATCGAAAAGTCAAACGGACATCAAAAGTTCCAAAAAAAGCGTCGCCATATGACGTGACTACATTCAGTTATGCAAAGAAGCATTCGAGATGAACAGTTCAAATACATCTGGCGCGATAACGTTCGGTAGAGACCGAGGAATTTGTTTTGAGACCGTTTTTCGTCCGTCAGCTCTAGCACGGGCCGGTCTGATTTTCAAGTCTTCTCGAACAAGTCTCATGTAAGCGTCGTACTGAATGAATTTGTGCAGCGAAGACTGGTCGAGATATCATCTTAACTCTCAAAGCACGTCGGGAGAAGGAAGCATTCAAAAACCCGAATTGAACTAACTTGGAATTTTAAACAGCAAGCCGTAAAAAAATCGTTTTTAAATTATGATTTAGGAGAGAAGACCGCGAAATAATCACAAAAGACAGACTTTTCGAAATGAGAGCCTTGCATATTTTGTTTCTCCAGCATCCAAGATCACGATTTTCAGACGCGTTCTGTTTATTATAGCCCGTAAACGTAAAGTTGATGCGAGCCCTAAACCTGACCTAATTGCCAACCTAAAACTAACTTACACAACAACAGATCAAGATTCAACGTGAACACTGGAGAGTAAACATTCCCAAAAAGAAATGCAGGTACACCACTATTCTCACACAAGCTGTTTCGGAAGAATCGTAATACTATTTTGTGTTCTCCCATTATACCGGGTCACACACACGGGGTCCCTGTAATGACTCCCGTAATTGTGAGCCGCTTAATAACACGTGTTTACAAGTAGCTCAAGGTCCTGCAATAACAATTATTAAAGACTCTTGGAATAGGTACACTCTTTGTACTTTGAATAACCATAGTATCACTGCAGAATGCTGTAATAAATACTATTTCAAATGAGGAAGTGACTTGTAATGACACATTTTAAGTGAATTGATTGCTTTATATTGTTTTTTATTGAATTCTCCTGCGACAAAGTCGGTATTTTAACTCTTACTTCAATTTTGGCGTAAAGTTAGGTGGGCACAAAAGTGAGAGCTCAACCAAACTGCAAAAGTGGTAGCAAATAGCCATTTTAAGTGCAGTCTGAAATTTATGTTGTAATAAACGCCGCAGGGGGTTCTTCACGTATGGCGTGCCCAGAAGTCAATTACCAGTCATTCTATTTGCCATCTCGCCGTTGCTGACAAGAAATAAAAGCTCAGCTTAAACTTAGCTTCAATTTTGTTGAAAGCAGAATTCAGAGTTTTGTTTCTGTTTGTCTAGCAAGAGCCATTTCAAGAACCAAACACAATATGTTACAGTTAACACCTACCAGTGACATTATACAAACGCCCTCCATCTCCAAGCGTACATTGGCCCGCTATGGTATTGTTAGTGACGACAACTTATGTAGCCATGTATAAAACTTCCACGCCGGGCTACCTAGTACGGCAACCACTTGGCTAGCGGACCTGCCTTACAATCGAAAGGTCCCCGATTCGATCCTGGGGACAGACCGTGTTGTAGTTTTCCGTGAATTCCCACAGACATTCTAGGCCCTAGGATAGCTTCTCCGCGAAAAAGGCACGGCGGGCTTCAAACCCTACCCCTCCTGCCTTGGACTCTGTAAAATACGTCGAGTCCAACATGTTTACGAATTCTGACCCAGCCGTTCAAAATAACTTCTGGAAGTAAGCGAGAGAGTTGTAGATAAAGGTGTTACTTAGGTCTCACGGTAGCGTTTTTTCAATATTTTGCCCAAATAAGCCGAAATATGCTCCCAAACATGATGATTTGTGATGATATTTTCTATATTTTGATCAAATATATCTGATACAGGACAACGAATTTGGAAAAAGTACTGGCCAGATACCAAAGTGACACCTGTATCTACAACTCTTATGCTTTATATCATAGGTTATCTTGAACGGTTGAGTCAGCATTTGTCGACAAAACTTGGTCAGCGGATTTTTTCCCGTGCGGCTCGCAATTTATAACAGAGGCACCGCCTCGAAGTCACGTCAAGGTAACACTGGCCCAAAAAAACATCCTCGTTACTAACATACGCCCTTCATACGATCTGTTCCAGGCTGAGGAGATCACGCTGACCATTGGCCAGGCATTCGACCTCGCCTATCGCCGCTTCATAGAGACGTCCACGATGGAGCAACGCTGGCAGGCGCAAGCGCGATACCACGAGGCGCGCGCAGCGGCGCTGGCAACGCGGCTGCAGCAGGTCGCTGCGTTGGCGGGCAAGGTGCGTTACAGACTTGCTAGTTATGTAGTGCTTCACGACGCACTGTATTGACTAGTCCTGTGGCACTGGTCTATCATGGCGTCGGTGTTTCACGACGCACTGTATTGGCAACTGGCCCTTTGGGACTGGTCTAAAGGCGTCGGTGAATGACGGGATGATGATTCAATTAATGAGGGTGACGATGAACCTACCAGGGAAGAGGGGAAGCCCGGTGCCGACATGTAGTCTACCCCAAAAGCACCAAGGAGACCACCGCTTAACGTCACTACCGAAGGACGGTACAACTCGAACAGCTGGATTCCTCCACTAATCCGTGATGTCGAGAGATTAATGGCAAGGAGAGTGAAGCTTCTGCAATAACTTCAAACCCTCCAATTTATCTTCCGAAGAGAAATAGACCTTGTTATGAATGGTCATGTATCCAACCTTTGGTCCATCGCAATGTTGCTTAACTTTTACCGACTTGAGCAGCGTTCAGAGGCCGTTGGCAGGCTCGATGATGGACAGGCGTTTCGTAAACTCCCGATCACAAGAGGTAGTCAGGGTAGCGCTCGGTGCATTCCAATGAAAGGGAATGCTATATTTTACTTGAGAAAAAATAGGTCTGGCCATAAAGCGACGGTGCCATCGCCGTTCAAAGAAGCGTGCATGCACTCGCCTGCCATCTGGCAGCGAACGTAGTGTTGAACTCGTGCTATCACGAGTCACCTGCGTACACTCCTAGAAGTAGCCTTCCTTACCCACCCAGCGTAGCGAGAGGGATGTGTGCCGATAAGCTCAGTTGGAAGAGCACTCGACAGGCAATCGAGGGATCCCGGAGTGTAGACGCATTTTTTCCGTTTTACTTCCCTTCCATCTGACACTTCCTGGTAGTCCTAAACTAGAACGCCTCGAATCTCATTCACATGAAATATTTTACTGGAAATAAATATTTTTAGAGGGTTTCGGATAACGCCAGGATATACGCAAAATGTCAGCCTAAACAGAATATTGCGCTCTTTACGATAAGTTAAAAACTGTGGAATAGATTATTTATAGGCGATAGTAATAGAGTACTATTGAAATCTTCGTCACTTTCCACAATGAGAAAAAGTCCGTTCAACAGTTTTTAAAAAATATTAGAGTAAAGTGCATAAAATTCTGTCCTGGCTGTATGTGTCAGTATGTGGAAATAATAACGTGATCCGAAGTTCTCTAAAAAAATGTTGTCATGCCAGGATATTTTTGAAAACGTGCGTAGTTGCCATTGAAAGCGAAGAGAAAAAATAAGCTTTCTCGTTTGCAAGTCTTTAAGAGTTGGGGGAGAAAGCAGTTGCACCTACAGCTGGGATGAAACGCTTATCAGAAATAGCTTGTTTCTAAACGTGCGCTATCTCGTGCAGAGCGATGTAGTTTGCGTATTTTGCGTACTGGGATGTGGGAATGAACACTGGAGCTATCCAGCGGTCAGCTTATCGTGGTTCAGGAATTTCAGGTGGTAAGGACAAGGCCGAGTACTGTTGTCATAAACCGGATCTAATCTATACATTTACTTGGAATTATCGTGGGAAGTAACGAATACACATGAACAATAGGTCTGTTTGTTTTTAGCCTACATCTGGTGACGGAACTTAAAACACTTTTGTGTTTGTTAGTACCAATTAGGTGTTGTTTCCTATGAACCACTGTGTAACGTTGTCGTCATATTCCGTTTTATTTCTGGTTTCTGGAAGACCACATCCCAAGCTTTGTGACGTGACTTGATGGGAGATGTCTGGAATGGAAAGGGAGCGGGTAAGGAGACGGCGGGGCCCTTTGGGTTGAGGTTCTATCGCAGCATTTGCTTGGAATGGTTGTGGAAAATCACGGAAAATCCCAACCAGAATAGTCAGCCACTACGATCGAACTCGGGACGTCCCGGTTGCAAGGCAGACACGCTGGCCGCGTGGCTACCGACCTCAAGTAAATTTAGTTACGGAACTGTTCTGTAACAGTTACGAGTGAGACAAACAAAGCTAATAATAGCATGAGTGATAAACAGTGAATACAACCGAGCATGGTTGCGGCTTGGTGGCAAGCCGGTCACCAGGCTGGGACCCGGGCCGTCCCGATCCAAAAACTCACCAACTTGGTAAATGCCAAAAAAAAACATCAATGTCAAAAAATCAGAAAAATCATATTATCGTCTGCCAAAGCTTAATAAACTCCAAAAAGTCAACTCTAACAATTCTACTTACTCGCTAGCTTCCGTATTGGCTATAGATTGGCAGCCTAGCATAATAGTGTAAAGTAGTGTATAGTAAGTAAAATATAGTGAGTTTTTGGTCGTTGCTAACAGTTGAGTTCTATCTAGCTCGCATGCTGCTACAGGCAAGCAAGCAGGCCCGGAAGAACTGAAACGCCCACGGAATTTTTGAAACATCGGTTTTTTTAGAGCATGAAAATGGAGTTGGTGAGTTTAGGCAGTACGCCTACGCATTGTGCTGACTGACCAGGGCTCTACCGCTGAAGATAGCCGATGATAGTAAGCGAGAGAGTTGGAGATGAAAGAACAAACTAGGTCTATTTGCAAGCTTTTTAAAAGTATTTTGCCCCAAACCGACTCAAAGAGCCGTCGTCATGCTCAATTTGAGTCGTTTTTTATTGCCTTCACATAAAACTAGAGTGAATTTGAAAAAAGTGATTCCGATTGGACATACATAGGCCATCTTCAACGATCAGAGGTACAAACAAAAATAAGTCCAATCAAGTTGAAGAATATTAATACTAGCCGTGTATTTGGTTTTATATTTGTTATCCTTGTCAGGTCCAATCAACGTTTCTTGTGCGGCTCACCCTGTTAATGTAACTGGCGCCACGTCGAATTCTGTCGAGAGGATATCTTCACCCAAACAATATCTTCTGTCTTCTTTAGGACGCCGTCAACACGTACCTCGCCGCCCAGGGTCTGACCGATCTTCTCGCCTTCGAGCCGCCGTCCGCCGAAAGTAACACCGCCCTCCCCCCACTGGTTCGTTATTAAAACATGACATACTCACGTACAATTGTTGGATGAGCCTAGCGATCGATTTCAATTTAACATACAAGAGCAAACGCATGGTGCATTTTTCTGTTTTGTCCTGTTTTGTCCTGTTCGTATTGTTTGTGTTTGCTCGTACGATGCCGACCAAACGCCTTAACAAAGTTCAATTAAATAGCAGGGAACCTTCGAAATCTTTAGTTTTAAAACTGATCGTCTTTTGAGCGTAATTCATGATTTTTCCCTGAAATTCTCATCTCTGTAAATTTTTTAATTTTATCGACCTGTTCCCCTGTTTGGTTGGCCAAATGACTTCGTCGATTGCATTAAAACTTCCATGAACCCTTTTCAACGCATCAACTAAAAATATTAATTGAACCAATTTGAAGCGCAAATAGTTCAGATGTTTTCTTGTAAATCGCATTTTTGTGATTTTTCAGATTGAATTAAACTTGTTCAGATTCTACAGGCCAATATTCTGCATAGAATTTAATGAAACTTTCAAATCACGTTTTACATGTGTTTAACTAAGTTCGCTACAATTTTGGGCACAATCTGTCAGAAGAGTCTCTTGAAATTTCATTTTTTTCAAGGTTTTCTAATCATAATTTTCCGTTTCTCCCCTACACCAGTTGAATGCGTGTAAGCGACTGGTAAAATGGATACTTGTTGCCATTTATAAACGCAATACAAATTTTTGTGTGATCTATTTATTTTCTGGGTGTTCATCCTCAGAGGTTTTACAACACACTTCCAACAAAGCGCCTTATAAAAGCGTTACGGTGAAGCCCTAGTTCGGGAGAATATTTTAGTGTGAAACTTTGCTACAGGAAATGTCACGACCCGATATTTTACAGGAAATGTCACGACCCGATATTTTACAGGAAATGTCACGACCCGATATTTTACAGGAAATGTCACGACCCGATATTTTACAGGAAA